>PVKE010029051.1:0-20512 GCA_004027555.1 Craseonycteris thonglongyai | reverse complement strand
GAAGAAGAAGAAGAAGAAGAAGAAGAAGAAGAAGAAGAAGAAGAAGAAGAAGAAGAAGAAGAAAGGCACTGGACACTGGGTAGAATACTGATAACGTCTGCCACAAAGTCATGTCTACTATTTTTTGACAGAAGGTTTAAGATTATAAGGACAAAGAATAAATACTATAAACAGTTCAGACAAAAAAAAAAATTAATGTTACCAAAAAGGTAGCCAAAAACTTTCATGTAGTTCTACTCTTGTTTTAGTAACACAAAGGGGAAAAGCCAGCACAACTTCTACAGAGTTTTGAGAGATAAAAGGTAAATCAAGACTTTTTTTTACTTATCTACATTTTGAATGATATATGACATCAAGAAAAAGGTATTTTCAAATATTAAAGACCCCAGAAAATATCCTTATGTTTTGTTCTGGAATGAAATTAGTTAATAATAATTCACTTAAAATAATTTCTTAATAATAATAATAACATATACTATTTTAAAAAAAGGACTTTGATTCTGAGCCACTGAAATGAATATCACATATCTACCTATGCACAAAGTAACTATGTTGAGGCCACCATGGAGTGCAGGAAGGCTGAAAGGCACGTGTCTAAATGAATAGAAAATGTCCAGAAAGCAGAATCAAGACCTCTGTCCTCGTTTTTGGAGGAGGCAAGCCACTAACCCTTCAAAGCTGTCTTGGTGATGGCTGGGACAGACAGTTCTGCAGTTGTTCTCAAGATAAGGAGAAGAATTGAGATATGCGTCCAGGCCTTAATTAATACTTTTTAAAGGTGACAAATGAGCACTTTTAGTTTGCTGGAATGGAAATAAGAAAAGGATGTATCCCTTGGTACAGTGCTTCAGGGCTTTAGTTTTCCAATTTTAGGAGGATTTAGGCAGCTGTGATTAACCTGACAAATCAAGGAGGAGATGGTTTAAAGGGATCCAAACAGCTGAGCCAACCTGGCACTGCTTCCTCCAGCATCCTTGAGGGCCTCATCAGACAATGGCTTGGCTCCACTTTTGGTCCAGATTCTGTCGGGCTTCCCAGGCGAGGTCCCGCTGATGCTCAGTGCTGAAGTCAGGGCCAAGATTCTCTTGGACTTGGTCCTCTCTTGTGCCTGTGGAGGCTGTTTCTAATCCTGTTTTGGAATGGACTGCAGTAGAGAAGATCTCATTTAGAGATAACTAGCCAGCAGTTATTGCACCCAAGGTGGCCTTTGGATTACTGTCAATTTGTACGTATAGCAAATATTTATTGAACACCCGGTGTTTCAGAGGCTAGGCTAGAATGGTGTGTGTGTGTGTGTGTGTGTGTGTGTGTGTGTGTGTGTGTGTGGTGGGGGGATTACAGAGAGAGAGAGAGAGAGAGAGAAACAGAGAGAAGAGGAATGCATAGCTCTGGACTCAGGAAGGTAACAGGAACGGATTACTATATTGGGGTGAAATACCATCTGGAAAGGACTCATATGTTAGTATAACAGAATATCGTTTCTGTTTTCCCTGTGGGCTGCCCTGGACTGTGAAAATCATTCCACCTCAGGAAGCTGGTGAGGTCTGTGAGTGAGTTGATGAGCACTGCACTTGGTTGGCACCATCCAGCGAGGGGCCATGTGACTCACACGCCTCAACTCCACCTGCTGGAATCAACTGCAGCCAAGTCCCAAATCTCTGGGTGTGAATGCCACATGTATTATACTTAGCACAGTCTGCTTGGGAGTCTTTTAGTTGCAAGTTTAACATTAAAATAATAGTCTTTATGTTTCAACTTTTGCAAGCCTGACTCCTCTGCTGCTTATTTAGCATTGTTCAAGCACGTGGAGCAATGAGCTCAGGTGGGCAAAAGAATTCTAATGAAGTCAAGTTTCTACTTCAATTGCTTTGAGACTGAGACTCTCCCCCAAGGAGAGGGACTATTTTCCCTGGGCCCTGCCAACTCTTTTATTGTAAAAACAAGAAAGCTCATCCCCTGGCTTTCTACTCTGGAAAACAAGACCTTCCATGCTATCAAGACTACTTCCACAGGCCGTAGGATGTGGAATAGATCCTTCTATGGTAAAAAGTCTTTTTATTTTTTTAAATGTTCTTTCCAAAGATTTAAAAAGATTTATTTATTTATTTAAAGATTTATTTTTATTGTTTTTGACAGAGAGAGAGAGAGCGCGATACAGAGAGAGAGGCAGAGAGAAGGGGGAGGGCCCAGAACAGTCTCCATAGTTGCACATCATTGGTTTTTCCACACAGTTTCATTCCACAGGTGGGCACGGGGCTGCACAGGCAGGAACTGGGCCAGGGTTTCATCCCAGTGAGAACCGAACTGGGGCCACACCCCAGTTCAGCATATGGGTCTGCATGGGCCAGGGCCGGGATTAGATCCTCAGTCCCCAGTGCTGCAAAGTGAGTGATTAACCCGCTGAGCCATCCTGGCCTCCCCAAAAGACTTATTTTTATTGTTTTTGATAGAGAGAGAGATAGAGAGAGAGAGAGAGAGAGAGATACAGAGACAGAGAGAAGGGGGAGAGCCCAGAACAGTCTCCATAGTTGCGTGTCAACAGTTTTTCCACATAGTTTCATTCCACAGGTGGGTGGGGCTGCACAGGGAAGGAACTGGGCTGAGGTCTCACCCCGGTGAGAACTGAACTGGGGGCACTCCCCAGTTCAGCATATGGGTCCACACAGGCTGGGGCCGGGATTTGATCCTTGGTTCCCGGGGCTGCAAAATGAGCTCTTAACCCACTGAGTCATCCCAGCTTCCTGAAAATTCTTGGGCAAAACTTTGAGGGGCTTTTATGAACAAGTACCAAGGATCTACATGAGGCAGAGCATGAGTATGCAGAACTGTATGTAATGAAACTCCTGGCTTCTCATCTGTGATGATGTTCATGAGTCTCCACTAATCTTCCCCTGGTAGCTTCTCTGTCAAGCACAGTTCTAAGCATGTCCATACATTCGAACCCTATGGCAAAATCTATGAGATCAGTTCTGATTATTCTTCTCAGATGAGGAGACTAAGGTGTAGATGGGTAAAGCGCTTGCTCAAAGTGCATTCAAGCAAGTGTAAGTGCTGGCCATTAACCCCAGGGCTTGCACCTTTAACCACTTTGCCAAACTGGGTTTACGGGATAGTTTTTCTTGGAAACAGAAGAGACACAATACTTGGACAGTGACTCTTTGCTGCTGTGGGCCAGGAATTCTGTTTCTTCATGACCCACTTGCATCACCTATTTTTTTTTTAATGTTTCAACAATTAAAACTTATTTTCAATTATAGGAGACATGCACTATTATATTAGTTTCAGGTGCACAACATAGTGGTTAGATATTTATATACCTAATGAAGTGATCACGCTGGTAAGTCTAGTACCCATCTGACACTATACATTATCATTATAATATTATTGACTAATTCCCCAAGCTGTACTTTACATCCTTGTGACTATTTTTTAAATTATAGTTGACATTCAATATTATTTTATATTAGCTTCAGGTGTACAGCATAATGATTAGATAGTAACATAATTTATGAAATGATCCCCTGATAAGTCTAGTGCCCACCTGACACTATAAATAGTTATTACAATATTATTGACATATTCTCCATACTGTACTTTACATCCTTGTGACTGTTTGTAACTACCAATTTGTGCTTATTAATTGCTTCACCTGTTTTTCCCAACCCTCCTCCCATTTGGTAACCATCAGTTTGTTCTCGGTATCCCTTGTTTCTGTTTTGTTTATTTTGTCTTTTAGATTCCACATATAAGTGAAATAATATGATTTCTATCTTTCTCAGTCTGACTTATTTCACTTAGCATAGTATCCTTTAGGTCCATATATGCTGTTGCAAATGGCAAGATTTCATTATTTTTTTATGGCTGAGTAATATTTCATATGTAGAGTTGCAATAGCTTTTGACTCCTTTATATGGAGACCAGCTGCCCTATACAGTGGGAAAAAGATGGATATAAAAGGAACCAGATCCAGTGTGTCATTTGCCCATTTTTGCTACTTTGGTCCTTCTCAAATTAGTCTTTAAGTTCCTTGAGGTCAGGGTTGATGTTTCATACAGTTTTGCAACCCTTTACTAGCTAATGCAATGCCTCAGCATGCAATATATTGTAGGAATAACTGAAATACTGTTCCTGGAGGGTGGGCCATTGGGCTGATATGTGAATATTTGAAGAGAATACTCTTGTTCACAGATGTGTTCACATGGCACTTTGGGTATCACTGGTGACATTGATATTTCATGCTAATGATTTGGTGGAATTTGCAGTTCTTGCAAAAGAAGCAAATGGTGCTTTCTCTATGACCTGGTCTGGTGATCCCGTGCCTAGGTTGAAGATTCTCAGGACTGTTCTGATGTCCTTTACTGCAGTGAGAGCTGAGGTCTTGAATAGAGATGTGATATTCAAATACAGAGGTAGAGAACACATTGGGAAATGAGCTCTTCCCTTCATCTTTCCTAATGGAATGTCGATTTTATGGGGAGAGGGACAGTTATGGATCCCACTAAAAATGATCACCTTTCTGAACAATTAGAGGTGGTGAGTTTTCATAGTGCCAGCCAATAAAGTTTAACTTGGGTCTTACGGCAAACTTTTTAGTTTCTGGTACAGGCACTCCCCCTCCTTCTCTACCTTGTTATTCTTTCTGCCTGGAGTAATGACATGAGACTGAGGATGTAGCATCCATCTTTTTTCAATGAGACAATAAGCAAGAGGACTAAATCCAACATGCAAGTGATAGCAGAGCTTAAAGCAAGAGTCTGGGTCATTGAAAACATACTTGAAAAGCTGCAGCTGCTCTGAATTATTTCAATTCAGATTTCTTATAATGTGAGAAACAAACCAAGGTCAAGGCTTCTATAAATAAAGGTTTCTATTACTTTTAGATGCATGGAATCTTTAGTAATCTAAGTGGCATCATCAGGCCTTGGAATTAGTCAAATGTTGAAGACTGAAGTAGGAGCTAACAATAATCATTGTCCAAGGAGTACCATTAATAACCAGCCAAAGTAACACATTTAGGAGATGTATTGTAAACATTCTTTTAAAATGAGAGAATCACATGTTTTCAAATAATTTCATCAGGGAATCTTTAAAGCACAAATAGTACACATTAAAGTTTTGAGAATTACAGTGTGAGATATAAAATTAGCTGACTGATTGACTGACTGATAAAGGATTCTTAATCTGGAGAGTAAACATCTGTGAATTCACTATTGTCCAGGGGCGAAGGGCTTGAGTTCTGAAACCAACACTAGTTATACAGACAAATATACCCATTAGTTAAACAGGATGATTCATTCAGTTAATTCCTTTGTGTGCCTGGGACCAGTAGCACTACCGCGTGGAAAGTTGTACGAATGCAAATTATTGGGTCTTATTACAGACCCACTATTTGGGTCTAGGGAAGAGTCCAGCCATCTGTGTGGTAACAAGCCCCCTAAATCATTCTAATGCAAGTTAAAGATTGAGAATCATTGTTTTAGATTAATTTTTATACTTTAGATTAATTTCCACATATCAGGCTAACCAGGACTCTTTCCCCCACTAGTTCTAGGGCCATTAACATCTTTCTGATTTGTGACTGGGTCTCCTGGTGACCATCTCCAGAGGGAATATTCTGTGATGGTAAATTAGGAAGATGGCATCTGCTTTCTAATTCAATGTCACGCAATATGTAGTCCCTTTCTCCCAGGAACTCCACGTGAACCACTAATACCATCTTTCTAAACCTGAGTTAATCTATTTTACTGAAGGGAGATCTGTCTGGAGCAACTGGCCTCTTTTTATCCATTTTTACTGTAATAAGAGCACTTAAAGTCATAAAGTTTTCTTTTTTTAATCCAGAATGTGACCAATCCAGCATTAGCTAATTGAGTATTGACTATAAGTAGATGACATGAAAAACATAACAAATAGATCTTTCTGGCTAGTTAAGATGACTTGCTGGTTTAAATACTTTATGAAAGGTTAGTTCTTCATTTAAGTTCAACACACACAAAGAAGGTAAATAATATATGGGGTGCTTTGTTTTTATGTTTACTTATGATAAAACTGTCAAAGTTGATGACCCATTTCTTCCCTCACTAAAAGTCCTTAAGATGAAATGTATGTACTTTTAAATTAAGTCTGATTTGATTTACCTTGGAAGAGAATATCTTAAATCTTCCCTTCTTCACGATTATAATTCTTTGTTCCCCCAAATGGAAGCAGGTACACACAAAAGAGGAATTTGATGCTAGTGTCACTTCTGTTAAAAAGAACAATCGCCAGAGTGAGACACATTTAGCAGGAGTCTGTTAACCTTTTGATTAAAATGTTTGACTTTTAGGACTAAAATAAATTTCTGATTTGATCATATGCATTTTTACGTGTGTATGTTTATGGGTATTTTATGTGTGATGAGGTGTGTGTGGGAATATGGCAGTTAAAAATAGAGACTAGTGATTACTAAATAGATATTAAATTGCAATTGTAACAATCTGCTGTAATAATGTATTTTATAAAAGAGCACAAGTCTATTGGATCTGTTTATCTGTGGCATAGTTACAAATATACTAGTAAACTTTCATTTTATTCTATTATCTGGAACCTGGAAACCTATTATTTTATGTAGTATTTAAACAGTTTAAATCAAAGACTGTGGCTGTATGTCATAAATGAACATTCAGTTGGTAGATCTCAGTAGAGCTATGGGTGCCCATACTGCTTCCATCATTACACGTTGTAGCTACCACTCCTAAGAAAGCACAACCCCCAGTAGTGTACACGGAGAATATACAGCTCAGAAAAGTGAGTGAGGGTAATTGCTCCAGCTTTTCCCAGGATCTGGAGACATTTTTGCTATTGGACACGCCCAGATGGGACACAATATTTTTATTCCAGGATGGGAGTCCTGGTAAAGGAAAATGGTCTTTAAAGTAGGGAGAGAAAACATTTAAGTGGGAAAAATGGGTAGAGGTAGACTATTTAATTAGAAAATACTAAGGCAGAGTGAAGGGAAGCAGTGATGTTTAGGGTACTGGAATTGTTGCAAATGGGCAGCTCCAGTTCAGATTTACCCGTCTGCTAGGCCAGATGTGCCACCTGCATGTATTCCCAGTTGTCGTCCTTCATTTCTACACCTCCTGTTTTACAGAGACCTGATGCTGACTGGTGATATAAAGTTTTAAATCTAATAAACAAAATAACCAGCTGTAAAAGCATATAGCCACAGGACCCAGTTTCAGGCAGGGTAATTTTGATGCTCAGGTATAAAGATCCTTTCAAGTTTACCTTCTTCTGACGTTAAGAAAATAAACACCAAGATGAAAAGCCTGGGGCAGTGATTTACATCTCTGTAGACATGAGCACATGTGGAGATACTTTAATTGGTTCGCTGACTAAGGTGGCTCTACTACCGTCAACCCCTGTACTGCTCTCGGAGCTGTGTTGAACTCTGCCAGTTAAGTTCTTCCTCCAGCAGCCCTCACACGTAGCTTGGAAACCAAAGGGTAGTCTAACCGTCGCCAGTGTTTAACAAAAATATCTCAGTTCTGTGTTTATCATGCGCAGAGCAAGATCAGCTTCCTGAGTGAAAAATTCAGACCCACAACGCTAATGAAGTTATTCAGTGATTTGCAAACTATAATCTGCAAGGCCTCTCAGGGAGTAGGAGTAGAGCCCCAATTTGGGGAGGGGGCTTACCACTCTTCCCTTAGGAGCAGTTCTGTGTCTTTCTGCTTTATGATTTTGTTTCTGATATGATTTTGTTTGATGACAGTGTACCTATGCTAAGATGCAAGTGTGAAAATCTTAAAATTTTTTTTTATTAAAATATAGCTAACATACAATGTTATATTAGTTTCAGGTGTACTCCACAGTTATTCAACATTTATATGCCTAAAGAGGTGACCACTGTGATATGTCCAGCGACCATCTGACACCATACCATGCGATCACACTATTATTGACTACATTCCCATGCTGTACGTGACATCTTCATGACTTGTGTCATACATGGAAATTTGGACTTCTTATTGCCCTTCACCTCTCCCTGCTTTGAAAATTCTTCAGTTAGAGTTGACATGCAATATTATTTTATATTAATTTTAGGTGTATAGAGTAGTGGTTAGACATTTATACTGTTTAAGAAGTAATGCCCTTGAATAGTCAGTCTAGTGTCTACCTGGCACTGTACATAGTTATTACCATCGTATTGATTATATTCTCTATGCGTTACTTTACATCCCTGTGGCTATTTTGTAACTACTAATTTGTACTTCCAAATGCTTTCTATTTTCCTCACCCACCGCCAACTCACCTCCCATCTAGCAACCATCAAATTGTTCTCTGTTCCTATGAGTTTGTATCTGTTTTGTTTATTTTGTTCTTTAGAGTCCATGTACAAACAAAATTACATTGCATCTGTTTTTCTCTGTCTTACATACTTCACTCAGCACAACACCCTCTAGGTCCATCTATGCTGCCACCGATGGCAAGAACCCATTCCCTTCCATGGTCTGTAATATTTCATTGTATATGTACCACCTATTCTTTGTCCATTCATCTATCAGTGAACACCCAGGCTGCCTCCACATCTTGGTCACTGTAAACAATGTCGCAATGAACATATGGATGCACATGTGCCCTTGAAGTAGCATTTTGGGATTCTTCGGATGAATACCCAAAAGAGTCACTCCTGGGTTCTTCTTTGTCTCTTAGTATAACCTTTGTTTTAAAGTCTATTTTGTCTAATACAAGTATTGTTACCCCAGCCTTTTTGTTTGTTTGTTTCCATTTTTATGAAATACCTTTTCCCATTCCTTTATTTTCAGTCCCTGTGTGTCTCTCAATCTGAAATGTGTCTCTTGTAAGCAGTATATATAAGGGTCTTGTTTTCTTATCCGTTCACCCACCCTATCTTTTTATTGGAGCATTTAATCCATTTACATTGAAAGTAATTGTTGATATATATATATATTGTTATTGCAATTTTATTATTCATATATTTTTTCCTTAAAGAAGTTTGTTTAACATTTCTTTTAATTTTGGTTTGGTTGTCATGAGCTCTTTTAGCTTATTCTTATCTGGGAGCTCTTTATCTGTCCTTTAATTCTAAATAATAGCTTTGCTGGGTAGAGTAATTTTGGTTTTAGGTCCTTGCTTTGGATCACTTGAAAAGTTTTTGCCAATCCCTTCTGGTCTGCAAATTTTCTGTTGAACCATCACCTGACAGCCTTATGGGGACTCCCTTGTAGGTAACCAACTGCTTTTTGTTTCTTTCTGTTTTTAAGATTCTTTCTTTATCTTTAAGCTTTGGCATTTTAATTATGGTGTGTCTTGGTGTTGTCCTCTTTGATTTATCTTTTTTGAGACTCTATGCTTTTCCTGGGTAAGCAGGTTCTCAATTTTTTAGCTCTGTTCATTCTCCTTCTAGTACCCTTATGATGCTAATGTTGTTATGCTTGATGTTGTCCCAGAGACCTCTTAAACTATCCTCAATTTTTTGGATTTCTTTTTTTCTTTTGGTTGTTCTGTTTGGGTATTTTTCTGCCACCTTATCTTCCAAACTGCTGATTTCTTCCTCTGCTTTATGTAATTTACTGGTGATTCTTGCTAATGTATTCTTCATTTTAATTATTGTATTATTTATTTCTGGCTCTGTTTTGTTTTGTTTACCTCCGTTTTTATGTTTCCTATCTCTTTGTTGAAGTTCTCCCTGAGATTATTGAACATTCTTATGACCAGTGTTTTTAACTCTCATCTGGTAGATTGCTTGTCTCCATTTTGTTTAGTTCTTTTTCTGGAGTTTTGCTCTGTTCTTCTATTTGTGACATGTTTCTTTGTCTCCCCATTTTGGCTGTTTTCCAGTGTTTGTTTCTATGTATTAGGTAGAAGTGCTATATCTCCTGGTCTTAGTAGAGTGGCCTCATGTAGTAGGTGTCCTATGAGGCTCAATGGTATAGTCTTTCTGGTCACCTGAGTCAGGTGTTTCGAGTGTGTCTTTTGTGTGGATTGTATGTGCCCTCCTATTGTAGTTGAGCCTTGGTTAGTGTTTGCACATCAATAGGAGGGGTTGATCCTTGGGCTGATTTATTGTGAGGACAGGCCATGAGTACAGTGGAGCAACTGTTTTGCAAGGGCTGACCCTACACAGCAGGATTTGCTTTATCAGGGTTCTGGTGCCTGCCCAGTGTGCCATTTGGGTATATCATTTACGGAGGCAGCTGGGTGATGCTCCAGCATGGTCTGAAGTGGGTAACTTGGGGCCTTCAGAAAGGGCCCTGCCATAGGCCAAGTTCTACAGCAGCCTATACCCTGCTGGGGCCACCTGGTATAAGCCACAAAGCAATCCACAGATGGCTGCTACCCACACTGGCTTGGAGGTGCCTCAAGAAGCAAAATCACAAATGAAAGTTGGCTGTCACCAGTGCTGGGCAATGGCTGGTCAGCCAGAGGTACGTAACAAGCCAAAGCCAGATGTTGCTTATTTAGATTTCTTGAAATTTCAATGGATTTTTAGGAAATTCTGTAGCATGAGCCCAGACAAGCCATTTATATGAAAAACCCACTGGAAGCAGCTTGGGTGTGCCTCAAAAGTGGATGGGGTGGGGTCTAAGGGAATTGGGTGAGTGACTTGTAGGGAGAAAGCTGCCCCTCCAGCCCTCTCTTTGAAACCAGGCAACTCAGTTTCTCCCTGTGTGTCCCTGGTGCCTTTCAAGCTGCTGCCCCAGCCCTCGCACGCAGAGCAAGTGAGTCCATCAATGAGTAAGTCCATGTGCATGTGGGTCCTTTAAGAGGGTCATGAGGAATCTAGTTGCCTTCAGTCTCACTTAGCCACAGTGTTTTCTGGCTTATACAGCTAGAATTTATGGCAAATTATCTCCCTAGCACTGTAACCCTGGGCTTGGGAACCTGGTGCAAGGCCAGAACCCCTCACTCCTCTGGTAAGGAGGTACCTCCACAGCTGAGATATCCCTCTTAGTTTTTAAGAAAGTTTTATTTTATTGTTTGAGAGAAGGTGAGAGAGACAGGGAGAGAGGAAAGGGGGGAAGGCCCAGAGCCATCTCCGTAGTTGTATATCATTTGTTTTTTTTAATATAATTTTTTGTTATTTATTTATTTATTGACAGAGAGCGAGAGATAGAGAGAAGGGGGAGGGCTCATAGTAGTCTCCATAGTGCATCATTAGTTTTCTTTTCTTTTTAGGATTTATATTATTGTTTTTGACAGAGGCAGAGAGAAGCAGAGGCAGAGAGAGACAGAGAGAAAGGGGAGGGCCCAGAGCAGTCTCCATAGTTGTACATCATCAGTTTTTGACATGGTTTCATTCCACACAGGTGGGCAGGGGCCTCACAGGGCAGGAACTGGGTTGGGGGGCTCCTGAATGGGAGGCATGCCCCCACCCCCCTAGAGCCAGGGGCCAAACTAGGGGGTGAAAGCCAAACTGGGGGCTTCCCACACGGGAAGCACACCCCAGTTCAGCATATGGGTCTGCAGGGGCTGGGATTCAATCCTTGGTCTCTGGGGCTGCAAAGGGAGTGCTTAACTTGCTGAGCCAACCCAGCTTCTTCTATATCAGGGGTCTCTAAACTTTTCAGCTGCATTAACTATCAAACAGCAGTTTGGGGGCTGACTACACACTCGAGGTCCAAATAAAAAAGAATCAAAACATAGATGTTGTTTTTAATTATTTATTTAATATTATTTTATTCAGATAAAAAGGTCTCCACAGGCTGGATGAGAGGGCCTCGCGGGCCGCATCCGGCCCGCAAGCCATAGTTTGGAGACCCCTGCTCTATATCATTAGTTTTGACATAGTTTCATTCCACACAAGTGGATGTGGGGCCATGCAGGGCAGGTACCAAACTGGGGGGCCTCCCTCCTTGAAGGCACAAACCTTTGCTGCCATCCTGGTAGTTACCAGTTGCACCGCAGTTCAGCATGTGGGTTTGCACAGGATGGGCTGGGATTTGATCCCCTGACTTCATGGTTGCAAGGCAAGCGCTCAACCTGTTGACCTATCCTGGCATCCCCCTCCTGACTTTTAATGGTTACCTGTGGGTAAGGGACCAGCCTGCTCTGCATTTCCATCCCTTCTACCAGACTACATGTGACTTCTGCATGTCTTTAGTTGTAAGTCTTTAGTTTAGGTAGACTTCAGGAGATTCTCACTGATGCTTGTTCTATAGTTTGGTTGTAATTTTGATGGGGTCATGAGAGGAGGCAAACACAACGTTTATCTACTCTGCCATCTTGACCTGGAGCTTCAGTGTAAAAATGTTGATGCAATGATTATTTGCTTTATAAAATGATTTCTAGTTTTTGTAAAATGATTGAAATAAAGGCTCATATGGTATCTGGAACCACTACTTTTCCCAGATGTTCAGATTCTTTTGTGGAATCTGTCTTTAGCTGGTGGCCAGGTGTCTTCTCTCTCCACCTTCCATAAATTTTTCCCTAAGGTCTCTGTTTCATTGAGATCTACATAAATTAGCCAACTTGGGTTCTGTTTTTGAAGTGGGCATTTGTATCTGTGAGTTTGGGCCTTCAAGTGTGTGCACACTCCATGTTCTTTAGGGTAGGTCTGTGGGCTCTATACACATCAAAAGATGTTACTGGTTGAAAGGTGGGGAGTGCTATCTAATGCCTCAATTTAGATGTCTTTAAGCCTTAGGCCTTAGCTTCAACTCTTCTGGGACACACATAACAAACAGATACTTATTAGCTCCTTTGAATTTGTATTCATGGTGTTAGAGTGATGCTTGATACTCCAGTATGTAGATTTAGCTAAAGAGATTAATAAATTTCTTTTTCCTACAGTTCTAATGCAAAGACTTGTAAATGATTCCATTTATAACTGATAATGTAGGTGCCATTTCCAAAGCTTTGTATCACTGCCTGTTCTCATTTTAACTTTTGTTAATCTCCAGGTGTTTTCCTAGAAAGACTACTCCACATCTGACTTCCTGCTACCCTGTGCCTTATAGTTAGTTGGCAGCTATGCTGTGGTTCTTTCAAAGCTGCTGCTCTTTCCACAATCTGGGTTGTCCACTTAAGCCAGAGTGTCTTACTGTCACTGTCCACTTAAACCAGGGGTTCTTAGTGTCCATCTTCACATCAGAATTTTGTGTGCCTCAAAGCACAACTTCTACTCTCTAGGAATTTTTCTTTGACTGTTAACTTGGGGTGGTGCCTTCTAATCCTGGCATGACACCACATTGACATTGATGGAAATCTAAACACTCCCTCTAGGAATCTATTCACACAGAAACTGTGTGTGAATATGCAGACTTTACTAAAGATAAGTAGGAAAGTGGTGAGGAGGTTTTTATATCACATACCCACCGGGAAACAAGTTAACAATGGCCTATTAGAAATTCCTGTTCTCTGTTTTCAGCTGTGCCATCCTTGGGGCTGCTTTTCTGACCCTTGTAGCACAGTGTTCAGCTTCTTCTCTTTTCATTAGCTCTTATAGATCTTCAAAATATCATCTTTCTATTGTGTTGATCTCTTATCAGCTCCCACTTGCCAACTTGCATTCAAAATGAAGGCATTAGTACAGCAACAACAACAACAACAACAAAAATTGCCTTATAAATGAATTTATAGGCATACCTTATTTTATTACACTTTGCTTTATTGTGCTTTGCAGCTATGATGTTATTTACAAATTATAGGGAAGACCTTCTATCACAAAAAGATTATTACTTGTTGAAGATTCATATGATGATGAACATTTTTAGCAATATAGTATATTTTAATTAAGGTATGTACTTTTTTTTTTTTTAGACATAATGCTATTATACATCTAATAGACTACAATATAGTATAAACATAACATTTATATGCACTGGGAAACCAAAAAATTGTGTGACTGGCTTTATTGCAATAGTCACTATATTGCAGTGGTCTGGAACTGAAACTGCAATATCTCTGAGTTATGTCTATACCCTGCCAGACAGCAGTTATATTCACATAACAATTTTTTTGTTTTTGTTTTTATGTTACATAATCCAAAGCCAGGTGGGCTAAGGTGGATTCAGTTCTCACTGCCTGAGAGAGTATTAAACATCATTGTGGTGGCTCTGCTCACTGTTTTGAGTTGTCACTTGATTCCATTCTCTAACTGGATCAAGATGTGCCAAGTAAGTGACTGAAAATTTCAATCAGCTGGTTGCTTTACCTAACTATTAATAATACCAATTTGACTGTTTTTCTTTTATATTTTCTCTTTTCTTATAGAAATGATTGTTTGGGGGGGGTAGTGGGAGTGAAGGATGGTGTCATGCAGATATAGTCTTTGTCACTCTTCAAAATGAGCAGCTAACACTTAGTTGATGTACTTCCTTTCCAAGTGGGTAATAAGAGAAATATGGTACTTCAAAATTAACAAACAATAAAAAAAAAAAATTAACAAAGATGGGAAAAATTATTTAAGAGAATAGATCTTCAAAATACCGAAGAATAACTTGAAATATGTATTAGATTTCTCTAGAAAAAAGAACTGCTAATAAATAAATCAGTTTGGTAGTGATTTCAAATGTGTCCAAGATGAGGAAGTTTTCACTTTACCTGACAAGATGATAGAGACAATGAATAGATTATTCAATGGACGGCTGCTGTGGCTTCCCATCCGTTCTGGCAGGTTCACTGTGCTCAAATATACATGATAATGGTTTAAATGCAAATAAGGCTAATGAATTTTAATATTTCTCTGAATCATGTATTCATACTTCCATTTGCATAGTGACTTATTTCTCAAGTCCTTTTGTAAACATTATAATGAAATAAACATTAGAGGTGAGCACAAAAGAGTGCATACAATTAGCTCAGCAGATAGCCCTCCATGAAGGCAAATTGGAATCATATCTCAGGATCACAGACTTTAGGGATGGATGAGTCACGTAAATCAACCAGCTGATCCTTCTTTTCTAGTGGGGAATTATTCTGTTTAGGAGATTTTTTAAAAAGTGCTTGGTTTAACTTTCTGTGCTTCAAGAGGCAAGGTTTCTGTACTTGCTTTCAAGAGAACATTTGCTGTGCTTCCCTCTGAAGCGACGGTGGTCCTGGGGATGCGGTGTAAGGAATAAAGAACAGAGGGTCTGCTCAAGCCACCTTGGGCGTAAACACTGTCAGATCGACAAGGAAGCTTATAGCCGCTGGGCACACTCAGGCCTCAGAATTTATCTGTGAAGCATCGCAGCATAGAGTAAAACTCACTTCCCTTGGCACAGCTTCTAGTTTTTCTATCATCAGTTTTGAAAAATAACAATAAAAAGATTACCCTTCCCCCTCATCACTGTTGTCCTGCAGAGATCTGCCACATTCGTCTTAACTCTTGCTGATCAAGAATTGATTTAAGCATTATGGACACACTCAATGGTTTGGTGTTTACCTGGAGAGGAGGGAGGAGGGGGGAGGGAGAGTTATGTGGGGAGGGGGGAGTGGGCACCAGATATATGGGGTTGGAGGGGGACCTGATTCTGGGAGCTGGGCACATAATGCGATGCATGGGTGATGTGATGTGGAGTTGTCCATTGGGAAACTGTCTGATTGTTACCAACCAATGTCACCCCATTAAATTTAAGAATAAAATATATAAAAAAAAAAACAAAAAAAAAACGGAATCGATTTAAATGTAAGGTGGATAATAATGATTAGTATATCTTTCAACCTTTTCTTTACCCCCCAAATCATGACATGAAGGACAACACTTAAAATTTCTGCTCTTTGCAGTGTGGGTGCTGGGGGTATGATGTGAGCCCAGATCCTGGGACCAGGACACCCACATTCAACCCCTGTGTTCATATACCTGGTATTCATATACCAGGAATATGAAGAGTGGCTACACCACAGGTTTGTTGAGTGGGTTAAATGAGTTACGGTAATATACGTAAAACGTTTGGAAGAGTGCATCCCATTGCTAAGTGCATACCAGCTTTAGCTCTCACTAGTGTCTCCTCCTCTATAACACTTTTGCACTTGGGGTCAAACATTGCTACCCCACGTCCTCAGCTATCTAATTTAAAGCAGAGTTAATTGCTTATTACTCCTGTTTCCCTGGCACATTTCCAATATTTTTATTATTGCATAGTATTTTCAAGGTGTATTAAATTTACTCCTCAAATATTTCTCTTATTCTCACAGCTATACATTTCTTGAGAGGGGGACTATATTTTAGTCATTTGTTTATCATTCCTAAGCACCCCACATCAGCCCTGGATAAGGCAGGTGCTTGGTATCTTTTTGTTGGATTAAATATAGACAGTATACAAGCATTCATCCTTGGCAAGAGCCTGACTGGGCCCTTGCTGCACCCCAGTATTGCCCTGTATGTGCGTGTGGATAAAGAAAATGGTTATTATTCTCTGTTGACTATAGGACCTAAGTCACTTGTGGGTATAACTGTGCTTTAATAAAATGAGCAAGAAAAAGGAACAGGCCTGGGATTCTGTTTTTCTTTTAGCAACTAAAGTCTACATTTGTGAAATTTTTGGCTGCCCATTTATTAAAAAAAAAAAAGATTTATTTTTTGAGAGGAGGGAGTGTGTGTGGGGGGGAAGGGGAGGGGTGGAGAGAGAGAGACAGAGAGAGAGAGAGAGAGAGAAGGGAGGAGGGCCCAGAGCAGTTTCAATAGTTGTACATTATTAGTTGTGACATAGTTTCATTGCACACAGGTGGATGTGGGACTGCATGGGATAGAAACTGAACCAGGGGCCTCCTACATGGAGGCAAGAACTTTGCCACTGAGCCATCCCCACGGTTAGCAGTTGGGCCACAGTTCATCATATGGGGTTGCACGAGCCATGGCTGGGAACTGAACCCCGGACCTCGTGATTGCAAGGCAAGCACTCAACTTGCTGAGCAGTCCCAGCATTCCTGCCCATTCATTTTGAATAGCCTTTGCATATTTGGGAAAATTTCCACATTATGAGCGTCAATGTCCCTTACAGTTAGAACATAAATGGGGGATGCTGGGCTTCTCATGCGACATGCCTGTGTGAGGCTCTGGCTTGAAAGAGTGCAAGGAGAAAGAGCAGTGCTGACCCCCATTCCCTGGTTTGCATAGTGAGGAAGGAGCTGACTTTCGGGTCTGGTGGACGAGATAAGATGTAGCATTTATACTGGAGGTGGTAGCAGGTAAAGTCAAGTCCTGGAATCAATTCATGAAAATAGCAGCAGTATCCTTTTTAGGCTAATTCTGTGGCATAGTCTGGAGCATTTTTTCTGGAAACTGAGCCTCTAGTCTTTATATGATTTTGTAAGTTACCTAATATTTTTTCATAAATCTTTTCTGCTTAGAGGAGATTCTGTTGTTTTCCATGGAAACTCAGAGCTGTTATTGAACCAACTTCTTTTGTCCTGAATTTTCAAGGGGTAGTGATGATAATAATGATATGGTTTGTTTGGTGCTGAGGAGTTAAGATCAGAGCAAGAAGTCAGTGGGTTCTCCCAGACATGGTCAGCTCCCGAAGAGAGGTTAAAATCATATAGTCTAGTTAATTTCAGTGGAGTCTTAAAAGTCTCCTTTCTTATTTATAAAGGCTAGACCCATATAGTCTGAAAGGTGCCTCCAAGTTCAACCAAGTAACATATTTCTTTTCTACTATCATTGGAGTTTACAGAACAGGAATGTAAGTTAGTGCTTTCATTTGATGTCTGCCTAGACCAGAGCAGTGTCAACCTTTTGGCTTCCCTGGGCCACATTGGAAGAATTGTCTTGCACCACACATAAAATACACTAACTCTAACAAGAGCTGATAAGCTAAAAAAAAAAAAAAGTAGCAAAAACAATCCCATAATATTTGAACTAAGAATTTGTGTTGGTCCACATTCATAGCCGTCCTGGACCACAGGTCGGACCTGCCTGGCCCAGACCCTTGAAAGCAAATTGGTTATAATCAGCAGAGGGAGCTAGAATCAGAAAACTAGAAAGCTGAAATGAAATGAAGCAGGAGTTTCCAGGGGGAATATTATCCAGTATAAAAGAAGGTCAGGAAGAGTTCAGTCAGAATTTTTTAAAGAACAAAAAGATTGAGAGAAAGTAAAGTGATCAGAAAAATTTTATAAGAGTATAAAAACATTGAAAAATGGAGAGGAATTAAAAGATATGATTAACAGCTGTCACTACTTCAGTTGAAAAGCTGGTTAATTGCCCGTGCAATCCTAGTATACAATTTCTCACCTAGTATATTTCACTCTTGAGAATCATAAATGAATTGCACATGTTACTTGTGTTAGGCTGCTGAGGACGTGAATCCAAGCAACGGTTTTGACTTAGAAGGAACAACAACAGTAAAAACTAGACTTGTGTATGCCTATAAAAATGTCTTTCCTATTTACTGGTTGAAGGACTTTTAGATCTGAAATTGAAGACAGGGATGACCTCCTCTGTCTCTTCATGATATAGATGCAAAGCTAAAGCCCAAATAGCTGAACTGATTTGCCCAAGACAGGATTCCCAGAATCCTACCCATTATGACACAATAGCAGGACTTTCAACATGAGCCTTCTGGCTTTGTAACAACTAAACAACCATCACATAGAAATCTGAAGTCTAAAAAATCTTCCCCCTTCAGTACATGCTGAAATTTCCTTTTCCCCCTTTATTTACTCAATTCTTAATCACATGGGAAAAGACAGTGATCTTTATGCATATTCTGATCCATGAGGGATGGAGACAAAGCCTAAACAAATCACTGGGATGTGTTTATCTCCCTCTTTTGCTTTTGTTCTTCAGGACTTGATACTTGGCAGATGTCAAATGCAAAGAACAGCAGGGTGAATGAATGCCAAAGGCTTTCTCACTCTCTTAAAGCTTGGGCACACTTGGATATTTCTTCAAAATATTTCAATCTGACAACTGGCAGAGGAAGAAAGCTTTCCTTTTCTTGAATTTCAAGCATACAATTTTTTTTTTCAACCGACACTAGAGGACTTATTTTCTTTATGTGGCTTTGCACTTTTACAGATTTGATAAATTCTAGGTGGGGAACAATTTTGTCAGATTTTAGTATTTGGCTGCGTCTTTTAGATGGTGAGAAAAGCCTATCTAATACCATCCGTTAGCAGTTCCTATATTGCTGAAATCTCTAGGACTAGAATTGCATTTCAGTGTATTCTCGGTGTTAGCATTACTGTGCTGTAATGCTATACTGTCATTTGCCACCCTTTCTTTCTGTGGTTTGCTTGGATTACTTTACCGATTCTTCGGAAATCTTAAAGGCATAGGAAGATTTTTTTTTTTTTTTTAAGATTTATTTCATTGTTTTTGACAGAGACAGAAAGAGAGAAACAGAGAGAGAGAGACAGAGAGAAAGGGGAGGGCCCAGAGCAGTCTCCATAGTTGCATGTCATCAGTTTTTGACATGGTTTTGTTTCACGCATTTGCTGGGGCCATGCAGAACAGGAACTGGGCTAGGGGCCTCCCACATGGGAGGCACTCCCTCTTGAGCCAGGGGCTGACCCAGGGGGTGAGATCCAAACTGGGGGCCATCAGCACGAGAGGCACACCCCAATTCAGGATGTGGGGCTGCATGGGCCAGGGCCGGGATTCAATTTTCACTCAGCTCATGGGACTCACTGAGCTCTTAACCGGTGAGCCATCCCAGCTTCCCTGAGTTATTAATTTGTTTAAAGGCATTTTTCTTGGTGATTGCACAAGCTCTTTCATGGCTTAAACTCTGACTTTGGCTGTGGAAATCAAAGCTTATATATTGGTATAATAAATGATAACTGTTGCCACATTCTGAGCTTTTCTATTTGGGTTTCTTTTATAATAAAAAAAAAATTGGAATGTGTGTTCTTGTGTGCTGTAGCAATAGAATATTCTTAAAAGCACTTAAGACAGGATGCTGAGATAGCTCAGCAGGTTGAGCACTTGCTTTGCAATTGAAAGGTCCGGGGATTGAATCTGGGCCCTGGCCCATGCAAACCCATATGCTGAACTGCAACTCAACTGGTAACCGCCACAATGGCAGTGAAGGTTCTCTCCTTTCATGTGGGAGACCCCTAGTTCAGTTCCTGCCCCACCTAGCCCCATACCCACTTGTATAGAATGAAACTATATCACAACTAATGATGCACAACTATGGAGACTGCTTTGGGTCCTCGCCCCTCTCTCTATCTCTCTCTTCTCAAACAATAAAATAAATCTTGGGGAAGCTGGAATGTCTCAGCAGGTTAAGCATTCTCTTTGCAGCCCCAGAGCCCAAGGATTGAATCTCGGCCCTGGCCCAAGCAGACCTATATGATGAACTGGTGTGACCCCAGTTCAGTTCTTGCTGGGGCCTATGTAGGAGGCTCCTGGCCCAGTTCCTGCCCTATGTAGCCCTGCCCACCTGTGGAGTGAAACTATATGGAAAACTAATGCTGTCAACTATGGAGACTGCTCTGAGCCCTCCCCCTTGTCTCTGTCTCTCTGTCTCTGTTTCTCTGTCAAAAAATAAACAAAACACAAAATAATAAAAATAAATCTTTAAAAAAATAAAATAAATCTTTGTTAAAAAAGCACTTAAGATGTTATTATTTATAA
>PVKE010029050.1:0-20513 GCA_004027555.1 Craseonycteris thonglongyai | reverse complement strand
ACAGAGCTCTTGGTCAGACCCGATTTACCTGTTTCATCAAGAATTCCGATACACTTATACAAAATGTTGTTGGAGAAAATTCCAGGTGCTCAGGGGCACCATATGTACACGGATCGCTACTATACTAGTTATGTCTTAGCTCAAGAACTAGCCAAATTGAAATGCAATATCTCCGGAACGATCTTAACGAACAGGAAAGCATTGCCCAAGGAAATAAAAAAGCCAAATTTTTCGAAAAAATTCACGGTCGTGTTTCAATGGGGTAACACCTTACTTTTAGGGTGGAAAGATAAGAGGATTGTCACTTGTTTGACTACGAGGGGTGACACAGGAATGTCAACGGTCAAAAGGATTATACGAGGTGGTGTAGAAATAATGGCCAAGAAACCCAATATTATTTTGAATGATATAAAATATATGGGTGGTGTTGATCGGGCGGACCAATATGCATCAAGGCATTGTTTTCTGCAAAAATCGCTTAAATGGTGGCGTAAGCTTTTGGGGGGGGGGCATGGAAATTTGCCTGATCAATTCCTACATTCTGTATAAACTAGAAAAGACCAAAAAAGGGGAAAAGCCACTCAGCCATTTGCGATTTCTAAAAACACTTGTTGAGCAATTGAGAGGATCATATCGCCAGCATCGTGAGCAAGCGTCTACGTCACATTCCGATGAAATCTGACTAAATGGGAAGCTTCACATAGTACTACGAGGGCCAGAAAGGGACTGCAAGGTTTGCTGTGACCGTAACACGCCTGGAGGTAGGCGGGAAGTAACGTATTACTGTGATACATGTCCTGATAAACCTAGGATGCATCTTGGGCATTGTTTTATGAAATATCACACAAAAACTAATTACGGAGTGTAATATTTATCAAATTTTGTTGTTTTTGATATAAAAAATAAATAAATTGGTGAAATTTTATTATTTGTATACGTTTGTTTGTTTATAAATGATTTTAAAGTACTTGTAAAATGTTTCCGCAATTTGGCCGAAATCGTCTCAAGTGGCTGGTTCGCACAAGCGAAAAAGGCCTCGAGCGAAAAGGGTTAATCTTCTGAATCCATAACATATGATGGAAGCTAGGAATACAAAATACATGAAAAGACAACTGACAAGGTAACCAATTTCAAGGTGGCAACAAAGGCACTACTACAAATATATTATGACCTCTGGATCATGTAGAAATTCAAGGAAAAAAAAGATTGAAGACAGAAGGTGCTCCATCTCCTTACCTTTGTTCTGTATTAAAGATTGCAAAGACGTGCTTGCTAGACATAAAGCTCTTCTCCACATCCCGAACTTTCAGGTTGTCCAAAGGGAGCATATACTTCTTTTCTTTTTCCTAGAGAAAGAGAGGGGGCAGGGGCTTTAACAAAAGATATTGGTGCTTCTCAATAGCAATATGTCCCCTGAGCTGGCCATTTGATTACAATATTTTGATACCCTCCCACACTATTTGATACCAGCTACCAAGGAATAAACATTATCTGAGATAGGATTCTCCAGTGATTCTCAACTTTTGGGACAGCAGAATGGGGGAAGGGAAAGTGTAGAGGAAGGAAAGGTTCAGCAATGGAGAAAACACGTGGCTCTCTAGCCTTTCTTCCTCATGTGGGTCCCCTTAGATGTTTTTAAATGTTAGTTTGATATTAAGAACTTAGCCATCTGTTAATATTTAACAAAAATATTCTGGTCCTAATTCAATGAGAAATGCCAGATGGATTTCATTTCATATTTTATTTGCAGCCTAAGCAGTTTTGATAGCCAGTGCTGGCAGGGGTGGAAGCACAAGGACCCCAGAAAGAAACAACCCCTGTAAACTAGGACAAAGCACAGGAAACAACACGTCCTTCACATGGGTCTAGAATAAAACGTGAGTCTAGAAAAGAAATGATACCATTAAATAGTTGAGCTCTAAGAAAAAAAGAACCAGTCAGAAATGAACTGATATTAACTACAACAAATTATCTTTTAAAATTAGCAATATTTTAGGAAGAAAATGGACATTGGAGAGGTGTATAAATCGGACCAAACTGGTCTTAGTCAAACACACTGGATGCCAAATAATTACTAGAAACATTTACTTTTATGGACTGGCCCAGGGGCAATATTATTATATGCATAAACGCTTAATAGCTACTATAATGGGAGAGAGCAAAACATTTGGCTGAAGTAACCTACTCAAGATCTATTACTGGGCATTTTAGCACCAGTCCCTGCTAAACAGTAGTCCCCTGTATGGTCCCAGGCTCTACCTCTGCTGCTAATCTAGAAAAAAAGCAGGACTAGACTCCAGAGGAGTGGAGCATGGAGACGTAGCCACAGCTTTTAATAAACAACTACTCGTGTATTTCCTGTGGGGAATACACGCACTGTACAGATATGTCTGACATAAGCCTTTTTGTCCATGCAGCTCAAGCACTTCCCTGAGAATTTGTGGCTGGGCTGAGCAGCGTAAGCAGAAGAGCTCTCAGGCCAGCTGTGAGGGCCCTGCTCTGTGCAAACCCTACGGAGAGTATGGAAGGGCGTAACTCTGGCTTTGCACTTTTCACTCTTAAATTAATCAGAATAAAAAAACATTGGGCAGAGCACATTAAAATAGAAAGTCAGAGAGAAATAGATGGCTAATGGAAGTTGAAGGAAGTTGGTTGGAGAACAAAATGGCTGTCCTGGCAGAAAATGACTTGAAAGAAGAAAGAAAAAATCATGAATGAAACTAAATGGGAGTGAGAGAAGCCTAAGAACAAACATGAGAAAGCAAAGGAAAGTAAAAAGATTTCAGTATTCCTTATACAAAAATTGATAAGCAGCAACATAAGGATATTCCTTATAGCAAAATACATAATTTAAGTAAATCAAGAACCATAGTTGAGTCTCACTTGTTTGAAACACCTATCAGACAACTTTAGGACAGATTGCTAAGAGGCAAGACTGTAGACTGAATGAAAAGCTATGCAATACATAATCAAATGAAAATGCTTGAAAATCAGGAAAAAATTTCGGTGGGGGGGAGTATTTTTCATTGTCCTACATTTAAGCAGCTGATTTTTTTTTTTAATGCACCATCCTGTTCAAGCTTTTGAAATAACAAATTTGTCCTTTAATGGGAAACCTGCATTTCATTGTAAAGATGGAACAAGATGTCTTTGACATGTTTTCTATAGGAATAGGCTCCCTTTGTATTTCATTCTTTAGCGTATAGTAAATACTCCACATCCAGCAAGGTTATGTCAGACATTAAACACTAGAGAAATACACACATATGAAGACAGGAAACATGAAAAATATAGTTTCATTCCCAAAGTATTAAATGTCACTTATCCAAAGTTTTTGAGGACATTTTGCTAAATTATTTTATAATCAAGAGTTTTATGACTGACAAAGGAAGAAGACAAAGAAGGTTCAGACTGAATCTGTTTAATTAAAGTTGTAAGTCAAATAGAGAGTTAAATGAGAAAAGCAATGAAAGAGTATATTATGCATATTTCTAAAATCCTTAGTGCTTTGTGGAAAAAATGGTGTTCTGCTAAAAGAACATTTTGAATATGAAATAGCTAAACTAAACAAAAGGAATACAAGAGGATAGAGGTTAAACAGAATTACAATTTCCAAAACAGTGAGTCTTAGCACCAGCTTAATTGAGACATTTGCTACATAAATTTGTTAGTTTTACTAAACTATACAATAGTGCACTGACCAATATGATAGCCACTAGGCACAGGTGACTGCGGAGCACCTGAAATGTAGTTAGTTGGGATGTGCTCTACATGAAAAATACACAGATTTCAAAGACCTGGGATGAGAAAAACAATGTAAACTATCTCATTCTTTTATATTGATTACATGTTGAAATTATATTTTAAATATATTGTGGATTGCCAAAATAAAGTATTACTGAAAATGCCTCATCTCTTTTTTTACTCTTTGAATGTGGCTGCTAGACAATTTAAAATGACAGGTATGGTTCACATGAACTTTCCATTGACAGTGCTGAGTCCCATGTATTTACCATGACTTCCTTTCCTCTCATCCATCTATTTTCCCTTCAGAGCTCCCTGTTCATGCCATCAGGAGAATTTGTCACTCTCCCCGTCACCCAATCCGAAACCCCACTATCCTTTCTGATGCAGTGCCTTCTTTCGCCTCCTCTATCATATCAAGATTATTGCATTGTGTCTGAAGCCTTTGTCAGAGCTCCCTTGTTTGACATCTCCACTGTGTTAATCTAGGTCCCCGGCATCTCACACACATATGAATACAAATCACCTCCTAGCTGCTCTCTTTGCCTCCTAATCCCTCTCATATCACCAGGAAGGGCAACTTTCTAAAACTACTGTATCAAATTCCTTACAATTCTTCAAACTTTCATAGTTCTTCAGTATTTATGGAAGAAAATCCAGGAAACTCCATAGCATGGCATTGGAAAGTGCCTATAAATTTGTCCCAATTTGTCAATGTCTCCTTTACTCTTCCATAAGAAGTCTTCCTATTTCAAGCAAACACACCTTCGCCAACAGTCTTTTCCCAATGTGAAATACACTTTCAACTTCTCCTTACCATATCAGTTTATGTAGAGTCTAGCTTGAGTTCTTCCTTCTGTGCAGAAAGTTTTCCCAAGATTGTAATTCTGTCTTTCTCTTTCACTCCCCCATCTCTCTCCTTTCAATTCATATAATAGCTATTATTTATTCTATTCATTTTGAATTATACTTTATGAGACATCTTTGTCTTATAAATGCATTACATTAAAGTTTTTGTGTAAAGGTTGTTCATTTCAGTTAATTCTATTGTTTGAGTATGATGCATTAGAAAAGAAAAATTTTTTAAAGTAGAAAATGGTTTTTGCATTTTTAGTAAATAAACAAGAAATAAAATTTGATATTTTAAACATTTTATCTTTAATAAACATTTTGTTGGAAGCACTTGTAAAATTCTAGAGATTTTTAAAAATTAATTTTCCAGTTTTATTCAGAAGTAATTGACATACATTACTGTAAAAGTTCAAAATGCACAGCATGATGGTGTGATTTACATATATTTTGAAAAGATTATCACACTAGGTTCAACTAGCAGCCATCTTCTCATTTAGATACAATAAAAAGAAAAAAATAAAGGAAAAATGTTTCTCCTTGTCATGAGAATTCTTAGTATTGACTCTCTTAACAATTTTCATATATATCATAAAGCAGCTAGCTATTGTCATCAGGCTACATTACACCCCTAGTACTTATTTATCTTATTACTGGATGTTTGTATATTTGTGCCAACATCCTCTAATACCCTCTTCATTCTACTCCATGACTTGGGTACCCATAAGTCTGATCTCTTTCTCATGAGGTTTTTGTTGTAGCTGCTTTGTTCTGCTTATTTTTTTTAAGATTCCACATATAAGTGAGGTTATATAATATTTGTTTTTGTTTGACTAACTTCACTTAGTATAATGCCTTCAAGGTTCATCAATGTTGCTGAAAATTGTTTTTTTAATTGAACAATAGTCCATTGTGGTGTGTGTGTGTGTATCAAAACTTCTTTATCTATTCATCTATCAGTGAACACTTAGGTTGTTTCCACATCTTGGCTGGTATAAATATGTTGCTATGAACATGGGATTGTATATATCTCTTCAAGGTAGTGTTTTCATAACCACTGAGAATATAGTATTATAGTTCCTTTATTGACAGGGGATATGTTCCAAGATCACCAATAGATAGATGCCTGAAACCACGGATAATTCCAAACCTTACATATACTATGTTTTCCCCTATACACATATACCTATGATCAAGTTTAGTTTATAAATAAGGCACAGTAAGATATTAACAACAATGATAAAATAGAACAATTGTAACAATACATTGTAATAAAAGTTATGTAAATGTGGTGTCTCTCTCTGTCTCTCTCTCTCTCAGAACATCTTATTGTACTATACTCACCTTTCTTCTTGTGATGATGTGAGATGACAAAATGCCGACACAACCAGATGAAGTGAGGTGAAAGATGCGGGCCTTGTGACGCAGCATTAAGCATTACCACAAGGGTAACTTGAACACAAGCACTGCAATATTAAGACAGTCAATCTGATAACCAAGATGGCTACTCAGTGACTAACAGGCTGGAGTGTCTAGAATGGAGAGTGATAGACAAGGGATGGATGACTCACATCCTGGCAGGATGAAGGGAGATGGCGCGAGGTTTCATCACACTACTTGGAACAACGTGCAATTTAAAACTTATGAATTGTTTATTTCTGGAATTTTCCATTTAATATTTTTGGACTGCAGTTGACCTCGGGTAACTGAAACCACAGAAAGTGAAGCCACAGATAAGGGGGGGACCACTGTATTCCCAGAAATGAAATTGTTGGATCATATGGTAGTTCTATTTTTAATTTTTTGAGGATCCTCCATACTGTGAGAAATGATTTTTTAAAATGGAGATTCAGAAAGGAAATTCTGGGTATTTTCAAAAGCTTTAGAAACTAATATCACTGATTCAATAGCACTCTTTTCTTCACTTTTAAACATAGTACCTCTCCTTTCCTCAATATAGGATGGTTACCAGCACTACTTACATGGGAGGCATCCAGGAAGGCAGAGATTCTTTGTTCAAAGAGAGAGGAACATGAGCCAGCATTCTTTCCTTGTAGTAACTTGGCAAGAGTTAGAAGAAAGAGGAGAAATAGGATAAGCCAAAAACTGTGCATGGATCTAATGTGTGAGAGAGCGTGGTCTGAGCTGGAAAAGACTGAACTATGAGTAGGAAAAGGCAGAGGAATCAAGGCAAAGAGAGGTAAAAATTAGGGAATGGACACAGTGCGTGCTCATCAACCTTGAAAGGAAACTAAAGGACTCATGAGGGACACATGCCGAGGAGACAAGTGCCCCCCACTGATGGCCTCTCGCTGGCAGAGCACCATGGATGCAGCTTCACTGCTGGAAGGAGCTGCAGTGGGCATGAAGAGAGGCCCTGTACTGCTTCCACTTGGTGGGAATGGCTTCTTCCCTGAAAGAAGGCAAAGACTCGCAACTGTCTCACAATTGGGGGCAGAGGCTATATGAGATCTCTTGTCTATATTCAGCCTGCGTATTCAATTAGATTGGAAGCTTCTTAGGGTAAGAATTATGTTATAATTTTTTTGTGTTTACACTTAACAGTTATTACACTGCTGCATCTACAGATGTGGTTTAAAAACATTTGATTGTTGATGTATCACAAATAAAATTACAACATGACAGAATTTTACCATAATGTTGTACCTACACCATTTTGCTATTATGTTTAAAAACTATCTAACCACAGATACTGGGATAGCTCAGTGGTTGAGTCCTTGCCTCAAATTTACAAGGTTGGGGGTTCAATTCCCAGCCCCAGCCCCTGCAAACCCCGCATGCTGAACTGCAGCGCAACTGGTAACCACTGGGATGGTTCAGCAGAGAAGGTTCTCGCCTCCCATGCAGAAAGCCCCGAGTTTGGTTTCCACCCTGTGTGGCCCCACATCCACCTGTGTGAAATGAAATCATGTCACAGCTAATGATGTACAACTATGAAGACTGCTCTGGCTGCTGCCTCCTCTCTCTCATCTTCTTTCAAGCAATAAAAGAAAATAAAAAGCTAACCAGATGAGATATAAAAATTATTTTTAATGCCTCAAAGACTAATTTTGAATGAACTTACAGGTTTTGCTTAGTATCATACAGTTTGTTAGGTGAAGTTTTACCAACCTAGACCAATATACTTGATTTGATTAATGTAAACCTCATGGCTGAAACATATAAATATACCATAACAATTCAACACACTTCAAAACATTTAAAAAAACCCAGCAGGTATACTGTTCTTAGCGGTAAAAATTAATTTGAAGTTAAAAAAAAAATGATAGCATACAAAAAATATTAGATTAGAAGAGAAGAAATAAAAATATATGAAAAAGAATAATGGCACCAAATGTATTTTTTAAATATGTGATAATAACACCAAATTTATTTTTTTAATTTGTTACAATTCTTTATTGACGTGCTCCAATATTTTAAAGCATTACAGCTATATTTCTCAGGCCAATATATAATCAGGTTAGAAACAGGGTCTGTGAAGATGAACAGAATAGTCCATGCTGCTGAGAATACTTATGCTTCACTAGAGCAAAGTTAAAGATACATTATTTTGACCACTGCTCTTCTCATAGTCATACTCACATGACATTCCGTGTGTATTCTCTCATTATTGTTTTTTCCACATGTATACTCCTAATTTAAGTGTCTCTTCTCCCATTGAGAAATTGGCATTTACTTGTCATCTCTCAGTGCTGCATCAACCTGTTAGCAATGAATGGAATACTACCAGAAATCCCATTTTAAATGAGACAGAAACAGCGGGGCATCTGTTCAGCCTAGTCTCATTAGGCTAAATTTAAGGTGTCAGTAGGTACTGTTTGAAATAGGACAGTGCCTTTATTTTCTGTCCCATGTAAAACGAGACCTCTGCTCAGCCTACTATGATTCAATCACACCAACAACGTGCAAGGGCCACACAGGCGGCACCACTTCAGCAGGCCAAGACCAGAGGCAGTGAGGGCCACTGAGAACCTGGTCGGAAAACAGGGCAGAGGCTTGCACATGAGGAAGGGGAACTCATCCCTCATCCAGGGCTGCACATGTTTTTGTAGAATCTTGAAAACTTGTGAAATACTACAGGACATTCAGTTAGTGTAATTTGCTTGTTGCTCAAGCGAATAATGTTGATCAATATTTTTCCTGACAAAGTTCTCTTTTCCTTGACATATTGTGGCCAGAATGTTTGCAGGTAGCGATACTGACAGTATGTTGGGTTTCTGAGTGGGAACCAGGGCCAAGAAAACCATGATGCCCCCATATATTAATGCTTTGAGTCAGTGACACAAAGTTATGTAAGCTTACATGTTCATCAAGCTCCCTTCCCATCTCATTGTCCAATATGACAGTGAATTGCCCTTCAGAGTAAATTCAGATTCCTCAACATACCCAGTGCACCAGCCCCAGGACCCCCGCTTACAGGAAACTCAATGCATTCCCATTTTCCACCACCACACACCCAGTGGTATCTTCCTGTCTTTGTCTATACCCTTTTCTTCCACTAGGAATACTCTTGCCTATTTGTCACTCTGCTTCCCTTCCCCTCAAAATTCCTGCATAAAATAATTCCATCTAGCTCAGACTTGATGGACATGTTTTTCTTAAAACATTATAGGTCTCATTTTCTGTCTTCTTTTCCTTCCCCATCCCACTTGCATGTATTATTAAGTCAGTGAACACTTTAAAAAATAATTCTGACACCAAAGTATATTAAGTAGATTGAAAAGTGGAGCTCTTATAAGCTAAGCAGGAGTGGGGCTATTAGAAAACCTGCCCCTTAAGACTCATCATCTAGCCCTGATGTTGCCTCTAAGACATGCAGTTGAAATGCCTAAGGACTCCAGGACACAGGCCTGAATTTATGGATGCCTCTTCCGGAGTCTGGTCCACCTGCCAGCCTGTTCTCCAGGTGTTGCCACATTGCCAGGACTCTGCTCTCATCCCTGCCTGCCTCAGCCCTTTAGGTCTCCCATACCTTGTGGTCTCAGAACCATGAATGCGATTTAGCAAATCCTTCCAGTTTAAACCACCGCTGCCATGCCCTGCCTTCCTGACTGGGCACTTTTGAGGTACCCACCAAAAACTCACCCACGTATGCAGTGCTCTGGCATCATCAGAAGCCCCACTGCGGCCAGCACAGCACTTGAGCCTCTTCTGTCATTGCCACCAACCATCCCTCCCACTGCAGTCTGATCCCTGACAGCGCTGGTTTGTTACTTTGTGCCTTCCTCTTATATTCAAGTGTCCAAATGTTTCACATAAGTGTGTGTATATTCCACCTTTCCATTTGTTAGGTAAAGTTCTAAGGGAGTAAGCAAATCTGTCATCATTATTACCTGTATTAGTGTAGTTCATCATTCTAAGAATCTTGCTTCCTTGCTATCCTGAAACTGTGTCCTGACTTCGCCATTAGAGGAAAGCAACTGTTTTCTTCATTTTTGTTACGTAGTTGACCTTCAACAAACACGTGTTCAATGAACACATGACTGAGTTCCCTTGTGGGCTGGCATAGTGTTTTGATTAAATAAGAGCTCACAGATGATGATTGACTTATAAAATAATCAAAGCATCAAAGAAAAGAGAGGCTATAAAAATATTGAGAATACTAGAATACTAGTTCCACATGCTGCTGAAAACTGAAATCTGGTGTTTATTGCTATTAAGAAGTTATAGTTACAGAAATGTACAAGTATGAAATTCATAATATAAACTACCCATCTTTTTATTTGGGCTCTAATTCCCTTCTATAATCAGAATTACATTTTGAGTAGTGAACAGCATCTGGGAGCCAGCAGGCTGCTAGTAAACAGGACAGCTTTAGATTTTTCTCTTGGGCACTGAAGAAACTTGCCGTGTACACCTTTGATGGGCTGTCATGGTAGACCCAGGAACACACCATCGGCTTCTTGGCCTCTGCCTCTGCACTCAGATCTTAGATGCTGAACACACTGCCGTAGCTCCACTGGGTGAGGGCAGGATAGTCACAGCTGCCAATACCCAATTAGGGACCCTGATCATTTTCTGGGTCCTTCCCTCTCGTCAGTGTTCTGTTTAATTTCCACCTCCTCCAGGAAGCCTGTCTGGCCATGAGAGCCCACTGGAGGGCTGCCTCATCCATTCTCATGGCATTCTTGGGCAACGCCACTTTGTTTTCGTACTTGGTAAACGAGGGTTATCTGGGAAAAAAACAGCCATAATGCCTCCATTTTTCATACTACATGGTGGGATACTTTCCGGACAGCTCCTGTATTCTGCCCTATAGTTTAGGTACATCTGATATCCTCAAGATGTGGGCTCTGCCCCCAACTAAAAAGAGTACATTTATCATTTGAAAGTGAGAACATCAAGGACTTTTTTCTCAAGTGTTTAACCTCTATATTCTTACATTTAAAGAAACAGTCATGAGTATTTGCAAACACAAGATTAGCAATGTACAAGACCAATAATGGTAATAATACAAAAGAATAAAGGACTCAAGGTGATCAAGGCAGACTGAACACAAGCCCACTATGATAAGAGTAAAGGAATAAAAAGGTGTTGATCCCCAAGAACAAAGACAATGGGAGTGAACAAGAGATTTCCCAAAAGCTTTGGAAGAAAAACAACAGAGGAGGTTTCATTGATTTAGCACACAGAGAAGAGTCATCTCTCATAACCACAGGGAGAGAGAACGGAGGAGAAGGCACCCCAGTTGGGTCCTATCCCATCCTTGCAGGCACCTGGAACCTCACAAGAGGGGGTGTGGTTGTGGTGCTGAAAGAGCAGGATCTTCTGTATCCAGAACTCCATGGAACAACTGATGACAGAGTCGCCTCCTCGAAGCATGACAGCCCATCTCTACCCCAAGCAGGAGACCAGAGGCTATTTTCCCACAGAAACAACATTATATGAAACAAGTTTTAGACCCCAAGATATCAGGCAGGACGGACAGCAAGACTGGGATAAAAGTAAGAGAACTTAGTGCAAGTCTTCACACAGAGATATATTGTCCTCAGCCCTCCGTCCCGCCCTGCACCAGAAGGCCAGCATCAGATGGATTTCTCAGTCTCTGCCAGGCAGGACAACAGATATTCTTTTCTGGGGAGCTGAGGAGGTTTGGAGAAAACGCCCTGTATTTTAGTATTTTAGCCAAAAAACCAGCTTACCACCTGACCACCATATAGGGAGGTCCTATATTCTGAAAGCCTCACCCACACATGGTGTCTCCAAGTAGCTGAATAGCCCAGAATGTATGACAGCCACTGACTGGAGTAGGTTCTGAGGGGCTAGCTCAGCATACACTCCAGCCTCCTTATCATGTTGGCGTTCAATTCAAAACTCTTCCCCTTCCCGATCTTGCTCAAGCAGCTAGGGTCCCGGAGGAGACAGTTTCAGCCAACCTGATGCACTCACGCTGACATTGATTCGAAAGCGTCACACTGGAGAGGAGGTGGTGGCAGGCACCTGTTTGGTTGGCCTGGATCGAGGTGCAGGTGGTGTAGCCCCAAATCCAGAGGCTTCGATCTAGGTGGTTTCCTCAGGTGGCAGCCTCCACCGCGCTGGAGGCAGCAGCTCCCTGGCAGCCCCAGCGCTGACATTCAGCTGGGAGAACCCGTCCTGGACACTCGGCCGAGATCGCTACTCTGCCTTCCCCGGAGTTTTTCTGAGCACGCAGCCCCTTAATTTCCTAGCAATACCTCATTCAAATAACTTAAAAAATATTTTAAGTTTACATTTTAAAAAACACATAAAATTGTTTTAATTAAAAAAAAATTTAATTTTAATTTAAAAATAAAAATAAAAAAATGTTTAAATTAAAAAGAAAACCTTAAAGTATAAAAACCTTCATGAACTAATTGTGTGTGTGTGTGTGTGTGTGTGTGAGAGAGAGAGAGAGAGAGAGAGAGAGAGAGACAGAGAGAGAGACAGAGAGAGAGACAGAGAGAGAGAGACAGAGAGAGAGACAGAGAGAGAGAGATGGTTATACATGTAGGAAATGCCAGGACTTTTCACTCAGGGAGCCTTTAACCAGGACAATACTATATGCATGAGAAATAACATGCATAAGAAATTTTAAATTGAAAGTTTAAGGAGCAGGTGAGAACAATGGCATTTAAGCTGCTTTGCCAAAAAAACCAAATAAGGCAACAGATGTGAGTAAAATAAAAGAGAAGTTCCCAGTGGTATGTGTGTTCATAGACTATTACCAACTGCCTCTATGAAGCAGTGTTCGCCGTGGGTTAAACGTGCCCGCTAATAAGTGAACTACAGGAACTTGCTTTGCACTTCATACTTTGTCAGTTACTAGAAAGGAAACAATTTACTCAGCGTGGCAAAACATGCTGCACGCCTTGAAAATTAGCATGTTTTAAACACTTAATGGTGTTTTTCCTCATTTCTTTTTGTGTTCCAAGGCAGCATAATTTACACTTTTTAAAAAGAGAAACTGAAGTTTGGAACAGTGACTGCTTTCCTTGAAAAGGTGTGTGATTTGACAAGGGTACCTGATCGTAGTATCTCTTCACTCTGACTTCTGGGGCTGCAAAAATGACTGAAATTATGCTTACTTTGTAATGTTAATAGCTTTCCAGTGCATATTACTCAAACAAAACTCTATATGTATAGCACTTTGGATCTATTTGTACTAAGTAAAAGTGCAATTTTGGCTAAGTACACCATTCATTTGTAAAAGTCCAACTCAAAAGCAATATCTTGTTTACAAACGCAGTGTAATTTTTACTTATCTGAGAAAATGAATGTCAGAGAGGCATGTACAAATAAAATGTTCTGACAAATCCCAGAACTCAGTGGATGAATCATTTAAATTCTACCCCCATCATTTGCCACCAAGTTACAAAAAGAAAATGATAGCAAAAAAAAATTTTACTCTCTCTCACCCTATTATTTCAGCAAAGAAACACTCAAAAAGGTACAGTGCTGTGGAGAAAAGCAACGGGACTGAGCATTCAACCACAAAAAGTCAGTGAGCTTTTCTGGAGTTCTCTGTGTTAACTGCTGAGCTATCTGTGCCCCTCCCCCCTCCCCCCACCTCCCAGTGATATTAACCTAAGTCCATGAGATTCCTTCTAAGAGGAGACCCAGTGCAAGGCCCTTTCCGCTTTAGTGAGAGCCCTTCTCCCTGCGTTTCAGGGAGCACAGCCTGGAGATGGAACAGGGGAAGGGGGCCTCCCCCTTGTGCCTTCTGATAAGCAGCCTTGGACTCAAGAGGACCTTTGGCTGGGTTGCTCCCAGCACAGCTGGTAGTCTGAGCCGCTATTGGCTCAGATGTGTCCCCACAGCAAAAGGGCTATGGACAAGGTGAACAGAATTGCAATGGTTCTTCTCCATCATCCTAATCATGACTCCCCATCTGCCCACTGCTTCCTGGGGAAAGGGTGAAGAAGAAGAAAACTGCACAGGGAAGGAGAAAGGACCAGGTGGACGGAAGACAGAGGAGGGGAGAGTGAAGTGACTTAATCATAACTGGGAATAAACTAAGGCTACTTGAGCTAGACTAGCTCTCTGCTGTCAGTGCCCGCTCAGGCAGTCCTGTCCCCAGTCTCTGAAAGACAAAGACCACTGGGAAAGGGAAAGACACATGGTTGGGAGTTAAGACACAAGGTTCACATATGAGCTCTGACATCAGCTATGTGAACCCAGGCAAGTTACTTGACTTCTCTATGCCTTATCTTACTCTGAATGGAGTGACCATGCATGCCTCATAGGTGTGAGGATTAAATGAGTTCAAGCAGAGGGCCATGCGTGCATTCAGACTCCTCATAAATGCTTGTTTACATTTTCTGAGAAACACCTTTTTAGCCATTCCATTCCCACCCACAAACATAGTAAGGGGTTCTCTCTTCAAGTATTTTCAACAGTTCGCATTACACTTCTAAGCTACAGAACTATGAAGGGGAAATAGGAAGCTAATTACATGCCCAACAGATAAACACACAATAAACAAATAATATCAAGTCAGAGGGTGACTAGCAGTGACACAATCTCAACACCTTTAAACTATGCTTTCATATTCAAGGAAGGTTTGTAAGAAATGCAGAACTGTGGGCTGTGGTTGTGGCCAGAGAGGGATGTAACTGCCTGTGAGCGGATCTGCTTCCCACCCCCTCACTCCCACAATGGACTGCACAGGACAGATAAGGAAAGGACTTGGGGGCGGGAGATGCACATTCTGAAAGAAATATAGAGATAAAATGAAAATTCCATAATTAAAGAATCATCTACCTAAATTATAGATATGTTCTTATACTTAAAAACAATAAGCGAGACTCTCAAGACTGGCTAGGAAACTCAACAGTAGGAAAGGTTTGTCTTCTTTCTCCAAACCTCTTCCATTCAGGCAGCTTCACTTCTCCACTGGCTCCAAACCCAGATGACCTGGGTCAGCTGCCTTTGCAGCTGCCTAGTATGTAGGTGCCCCCCTCCACCGTGCCCCAAGAAAGCTCGCCCCTCCCACCCTATTTGTCCTGTATTACCAACTGTATTTTAAACACCAAGAGTGAGGATTCTGTTTATTTCTGTAGGTCCCTGATATAGGCAGACACTTAATATATGCTGATATATGACGATATCAAACTCATCTATGCCCAGGGTGTCAAACTCAATTAAAACACGGGCCATTTGGTGCAATAGCCAAGATTCACACGGGCCACATCACATTTACAAATGTCGCCGGAACTGAGTCAATGCGTTCATACACGCCCACAGGCCCCCAGGAAAGGCACTGGGCCACGTGTATACTCGTCTTCAGTAGTTAAAGGGTTAATGAGGGAATTGTGTGTACGGTATTGCCTCGATCACCCCTAAGCGCTATTTTCTTCATAACCATTTTTTCTATTTTCATTTTATTTCAGAGCATCGTGGGTCACAAAGAATTACTTCGGAGGCCGCGTGCGGCCCACAGGCCGCCAGTTTGACAACCCTGATCTATGCTATGTCTCATTCCACTAGGCCTTGTTTCATGCATAACAGAACAGATTTCATAGATTATTCTTCCCAGGTAACATATTTGCATTTAAATTGGCACTTCAAATCTTCCCCTAAGGAAAAGAAAGCTTCTTTAGTAAATGGTGCGGGGAAAATTGGAAAACCACATGCAAAAGGCTAAATGTGAACTGCGATCTCTCACCATATACCAAAATTAACTCAAAATGGATTAAAGACCTCCAAATAAAAAATGAAACAATAAATTGCATAGAAGAAAACATTGGCATTAAACTTATAGACCTGGGGTTCAGGGAGGACTTTATGCATCTGACCTCAATGGCAAGGGAAGTAAAAGCACAAATAAATGAATGGGACTTTATCAAGCTAAAGGGTGTCCCAAAATTCATGCAAGAAGTAATTTTGATAGAAAACACAGGTTTATAATTAAAAATTGTAAATTTTCATTGCTCAACAATGAAAATGCATTGTTCTTTCGTGTAGCACTCCATTTTTAATAACCCTGAACTGTCAGCTGTCATGCTGTCTTTTTTTTCATTGGCAAGATTTTACCGCACAAATGACACAAAATTTAACTCTTGCATGAATTTTGGGACACCCTTTAAAAAGCTTCTGCACTGCAAAGGAAACCATCAACAAAGCAAAGAGGCAACCAACCAACTGGGAAAAAATACTTGCAAACAATGCCTCTGATAAGGGGCTAATATCATAAATATACAAAGAACTTGTACAACTCAACAAGAAAAAAACAAGCAATCTAATTAAAAAATGGGCAGATGACCTTAACAGATACTTCTCTCATGAAGACATACATATGGCCAACAGATATATGAAAAAATGCTCCACTTCAGTAGCAATTAGGGAGATGCAAATAAAAACCCCAATGAGATACCATCTTACACCTGTTAGAATGGCTATAATCAACAAGACAAGGGATAACAAGTGCTGGAGAAGCTGTGGACAAAAAGGAACCCTCATACACTGCTGGTGGGAATGTAAACTGGTACAACCACTATGGAAAGCTGTATGGAGATTCCTCAAAAAATTACGAATGGAACTACCATATAACCCAGCCATCCCTCTACTGGGCATCACCCAAAAAACCTGAAATCTTTAATCTTTAAAGATGTTTGTGCCCGCATGTTCATCGCAGCACTGTTCACAGTGGCCAGAACATGGAAACCACCAAAATGCCCTTCGATAGATGACTGGATAAAGAAGATGTTGTACATTTACACAATGGAATACTACTCAGCGATAAGAAATGATGAAATACAGTCATTTGTGACAACATGGATGGACCTAGAGACCATCTTATTAAGCGAAATAAGTCAGACTGAAAGAATCAGGAAACATATGACCTCACTTATAGGTGGAATATAAAACTGAAAGTAACAAAGACACGGAGACCTATGGACACACTCAATAGCTGGGCGATTGCCTGAGGGAAGGGGAGGAGGTTGGAGGGAGAGTGGGGAGGGGAGGTGGGAGTGGGCACCAGCCTTATGGACACACTCAATGACTTGGTGATTGCCTAAGAGAAGGGGAGGAGGGGGAAGGGGGGAGCGGGAGTGGACACTGGATTTATGGTGATGAAAGGGGAGCCGATTCTGTGTGGTGAGCACATAATGCAGTGCATGGGTGATGTGATGTGGACTTGTACATCTGGAAACTATCTAATTGTTACCAATCAATGTCACCCCAATAAATTTAACAATAAAATTTTTAAAAAGAAAAGATTGAGATGGCCAATGGAAAAACAAAAAAAAAGTTTTCAGAAGAAAAAAGTATCTTCCCCTAAGAGGACTCAAGTGCTTTAGCAACCTGGTGTGGGTGAGTTCCCTGGGCTGTCCTTCAATTATCCCAGTAGGTAGCTGCCTGAAAACTCTGGTTATATGTTTAGGGTTGTGTTTCTCCAACTAGAGTCCCCTGGCCCCCAGAGTCTGTGAAGTCTTGTGAGATTGAGAAAAAAAAAATGTTGTGTTGGCTGCTATTCAATAAAATTTTAAAGATTTATTTTTATTGTTTTTGACAGAGAGAGAGAGAGAAATACAGAGACAGAGAGGAGGGGGAGGGCCCAGAACAGTCTCCATAGTTGCACATCATTGGTTCTTCCACATGGTTTCATTCCACAGGTGGGTGCGGGGCGTCAAAGGGCAGGAACTGGGCCAGGGTCTCACCCCGGTGAGAACTAAACTGGGGGCACTCCCCAGTTCAGCATATGGGTCCAAACGGGTCAGGGCTGGGATTCGATCCTCTGTCCCCGAGGCTGCAAAGCAAGCGCTTAACCCACTGAGCCATCCCGGCATTCAATAAAATTAGTATAAAGGATTTTCCAAATTGTCTGAATTGTCACCATTTTATAAGTGAACACTGGCATTCCATTTTAGTGCCATGTTTGTGTCTGCACAGAGTAGTAGTACTTTGTTTGTAGTATATTGATGAAAAAAGAAGCAGTTATGTACTTTCACATCAGTTACGTACTTTCCTCCAATGATTTCACAGTGCTCTGGGTGAATGCAGGTGTCACTCCAATAGGATAAAAGTGGCAGGAGGATGGAGGGGTCATACAGCAAAGGGTAACCCAGACAAGGCAACAGCAAAACAACATACACTTGATGGCCAGAACACATTCCCATTGACTAGCTAATTACTAATAAGTGTACTAAACATAATTAACATTGTTGATCAGTTTAAGTTTCTTGGTAAAATAGTTCTGTTTGAATGTGACTTGGTTTGCTTTCTCAATATAGAATGACAAGCATAAGATATTTATATATTTGTACATATTTAGGATAAAGCAATTTTCTGTTTACACATATTTATGTCATATTATGAATACAGGTAATTTGCCTGTGCTCATAATTGATGAGGATTCTTTTCATTTAAAGAGTGTTTGCACATTACCCAGGTTTGAGAGCACTGACTTTGGGAGTGTACCTGGAATTCCTTAAACGGATTGACAAATAACCTGGGCTTTTAAATAATTTGGAGCAGAGCTTAGAAATTGCTTTCATTTCTAATTGCCCTCAGCAAGGCCAGGAGAAAAAAACATGAGTCTGGTCCTGAGAGCCTGGAGGCCCAGCATGGCTGGGGCACACCCCAGGGGGCCTTGTGGGGTTGTTTCCCTGGTCTGTGCTTCCGTTCACCAAATGTAAAGACGGGATAATAATACTCAAACTCAATCCTTAAACTGAAAAATGAAAACAAACTTGACTTTATGGGAACAAAGAGGCAATAGAGGCAAAAGCATTTTCATCTTTTGAAAAACAAGAAGGTACTATGTAAAAGAGGAACTCTTGAAAATATCTCAACAACATGTGTCTAATTCATACTGACATGTGTAATTGAGCCTATGTTTAATTTTTGCTGCAAATTATCTGCTTCCTTTAAGAAGCTAGGTTAGTAAAATGCTGAGTTGTGTGGTTCAAAAACAGAGCTGTGGAAGAATTATGGATACCTGAGAAAAGACACAATGAGGTTGGCCCTTAGCAAATGAAGAACGACTGAAACAAAGAGGGAGGGCGAAACCTGCAGAAAAAGGTGGCACCAAGGCTAAGAAAGGGCATCATTAGGAAGCTGGTGGAAAGTTATAGCAAGGAAGTGGAAATAATGAAGATTTTTCACATCTGACCTCACAAAGGACATAGAACAAGGTTAACACAGATGAGACCAGCCCAGTGAAGACCCAGAGCAACCCAAAGAGAAATAGACAACATACATATAAAGATTTATTTTTACCCCATTTCAGGTAATAGACAGTGTATTCTCCCCTCTTCCTTGCCCTCTTCCCTCTCCCCCGTCCTGCTTTTCTTACCTACACTAAGCTTAAATACTTACTGGGTTACTTAGAATTAAATTTAATAAAGTTCCATTTCATTATTCAGAATAATTACATTTCAATTATGAAAACCTTGATTATATAAGATGATAAATCTCAGATCCCTTCTATTTAGACTGCCTGTGTAAAGTAATAGCATGTATTAAAAAAAAAAACAACTAGAATGGAGAACTCTAGTACCTTTTGAGCAGTCTCACCCCTCTCCCCCCTCCCCTCACAACAACAGCTCTTCACGAATAATAGAAATGTTTCAGAGTATTATTGTTTTTGGAACTCAGTGGTAGTGGCCTGTTACAGTGATAAAGACTATGGAACATCTGGGCTGAGTTCTGTCTGGGAAGGTTAAATTTGAGATGCCAATTAGATATTCAAATACACTGTGTCCAGAATGTAGTTGGATATCCAAGTCTGCAGTTCAGAGCTGGAAATATAATTGTGGTAGTCATACAAATAGGGCATAAGGATGATATTTGAAGCCAAAAAACGAGATGAGTTTAGCTAGAGAGTATGTGTGTAGACCAAGAAGAGGAGAGAGCCCAGGCCACTCTAACACTTGGAGGTAAAAGACAGGAGAAAGAACCAGTCAAAGGAAAGTAAGGAAGAAGAGATAGTGAGAGAAACCAGGAAAAGAGAAGAAAGTGTTCTAAGAAGGAGGGAGAGGTCAATTATATTTACTATTTCTAAGAAATACCGTAAGATATGGACAGAAAAGTAACTGGTGCACGTGTCAAGATACAGGAAATTGATAAGCATCGGAAGCATTGTTTTGGTGGAGAGTGGAGAGAGAGCTTGGTTGGACTGGAATATATCAAGTTAAAGAAAGAATGAGGAAGTAGAGGAAATACTGTGGACAAGTCAGGGAGAGGTATTCCCATGAGACATTAACCTTCAAGTTGTAATAAAAAAAAAAAAAAGGAAGGAAGAAAAAGAAACTACAGTGGGAAAATAGCATTCACTTAAAAGAACATTCTACCTATGTTAAAACAGTCTATTAGTACAATTCTTTTTCACACTTTTCAAGTAGCATGGGCCCTATATGACAATGGGGATGAAGTGGTTAAACAAAGGGTCCTTTCCTGGAGTCAACAGAGCAACAAGGGTTCCCAATCAATTCTCTGAA
>PVKE010029049.1:0-20505 GCA_004027555.1 Craseonycteris thonglongyai | reverse complement strand
TCTTGAATTCCTTACTTTTGGAATTCAGCTGAATCAAGTCTACATGCTCATCCAGTAGTAATAGCATCTAGCGATTAGTGTACATTTGATCCTGTCCAAAACATCCATGTTTAGTCAATGTTATAGTGTTCACATAACACATAATGTTTACTTCTATGTTAGGTTTACAGGATTAATACATAAAAAGTCTATCATGTTGTACTGGTTCAATAACTGTGTTGTGGCTTGTTGCCAATAATAACCCTTCTTGTCTCAGTAGCCTGGCTGGTAATAAAGGGTGTCCCAAAATTCACGCAAGAAGTAATTTTGATAGAAAACACAGGTTTATAATAAAAAATTGTAAATTTTCATTGCTCAACAATGAAAACGTGTTGTTTGTTCATGTAGTGCTCCATTTTTAATAACCCTGAACTGTCAGCTATCACGCTGTCTTTTTTTTTTCGTTGGCAACACTTTACTGCACAAATGATGCAAAATTCAAATCTTGCATGTGTTCTGGGCCACCCTTTAGAATATGGAGTTAGGTAAATGGGTTGGGCTTCACACCCTGCAAAAGACGAATTTATACAAACTATGCAAACAAAATGCCTCTGTAAATGTTCTGGACAGAATCAAAAGTCAAGGACCTTTTGGCATAGACCCAATGTCTCTGTGGATATTATTTATAGGACTAAACATCAAAGACTATATTTCAAGGACCTTTTTGTGTAGATTAAATGTCTGTTGACATTTTGGACAGAACCAAATGTCCTGAAAGGCATCTAGCTAGTCCTATTGGATTGAGTCTGAGTGTGTCATTCCTATTCCCTTCAACTGGCTACTCTAATACTGTGTCTCACAGAAACAGACCTTTTCATCAGAAGAATATAAGATGACTAAGTAAATTACTTTATGTTCCCACCTAGACAGCTCTATAAAGAAGACTTCCGTAATGCTCTGAGTTGTGTTGGGGTGGCACTCAGAGGATCTAGCAGCACCTTTTGCTTTTCCTCACAAAGCACTTAATGAACTTAATTTTCTTTTTTCCCATATTTTTTTTTATTGTTAAATTTATTGGGGTAATATTAATTGGTAACAATGACATAGTTTCCAGGTGTACAATTCTATATTACATCGTCTGTGCATTGCATTATGTGCCATATTTTTAGTAATAGCTTTATTGAGATATAATTCACACACAATAAATAGCAACATTTATTATGTACAATTTAGTGGTTTTTAATATATTCATACAGTTCTGCATCCATCACCAGTAATTCTAGAACATTTTCATCATTCCCAAAAGAAAGTCCATACTCAGTAACAGTTATTCCCTGTTTTCCACCACACACTCCCCACCCCTGGTATTACTAATCTACTTTCTCTTTCTATGGATTTGTCTATTTTGAACATTTCTTATACATGAAATCATAAAATATGTGGTGTTTTGTGCCTGGCTTCTTTCAAGGTTTATTCATGTTATAGCATGTCATTATTTTATTTTTATTACTGAATAATATTCCACTATATGAATAATCAAGATTTTATCTAACCATTCACAAGTTGATAGATATTTGGGTTATTTTCACTTTTGAAGTAGTATAAATAATGCTGTTTTGAACATTCACATATAAGTTTTTGCGTTCAAATGTTTGAAATTCTTTTGGGTATATACCAATGAATGAAAATGGTGGATTGTAAATTAATTCTGTGTTTAACATTTTGGGGAACCAACAACTGTTTTCCAAGATAGCTGGCTCATTTTGCATTTCCACCAGCAATGTGTGAGGGTTCCAATTTCTTACCTTGTTCCCAACATTTGTTATTGTCCATCTTTTTTAATATGGCCAGTGTCGTGGTCGTGAAGTGGGATCTCATGGTGGTTTGCCTTTGCATTTTCTTAATAAGTAATGATGTTGAGAGTCCTTTCATGTGCTTATTGGCCACTTTTATATATTAATATCTTTCTTGGATAGATGTGCATTTAAGTTATTTGCTCATTTTATAACAGGGTTTTGTCTTTAAGGTTTTGTTGAATGTAAGAGTTCTTCATATTTCCTGGATACAACTCATCAAAGACATGATTCACAAATATTTTCTCCCACTTTAGAAGTTGTCTTTACATGTATTTGATGTTGTCCTTTGAAGCACAAAATATTTAATTTTAATGAAGTGTAATGAAGTCCAATTTATCAGTTGAGTTTCTACTGCAGCTGTAGCAAACTACCACAAACTAAATGGCTTTAACCACCACAAGATCACTATATTACTGTTCTAGACATCAAAAGTCCAAAATGGGTCTCACTGGGCCAAAATCAAGGTGTTGGAAGGGCTACATTACTTCTGGAGGCTCTAGAGAGAAACTGTTTCCCTGCCTGTTGTGGTTTTTAGAGATAGCATGTGTTTATCGGCCCCTGGTGCATCATCACTCTAAAGTTTGCTCCAATCTTCACATTTCCTCCTCTGACTGCCTTTCCTGTTACCTTTTCCCCTTAGCAGGACCCTGGTGATGACACTGGGCCCACCAAGAAAATCCAGGACAACTGTCCTATGTTGAGATCCAGACCTTAATCATCCTTTGCCATTTAAGGTAACCACAGGTTTAAAGATTTCAATATGGACATCTTCATGGAGCTGTTTTATTCTACCTACCACAATTTACTTCTTGTCACTTAGGCTTTTGGTGTCATGAGTAAGAATTCATTGCTTAACCTAAGATCATATTTAGGCCTATATTTTCTTCTAAAACTTTTATACTTAAAATTTTTACATATAAATCTATAATTCATTTGGGATTGATTTTTTGTATATAGGATGAGAAAAAAATTCAGTATCATTCTTTTGCATGCAGATGTCTGTTATTCTAAGAGATTATCCTTTCCTCATAGAACTGCTTGAAGCTTTGCCAAAAATCAATTTACCAAAAAAAAGGGTTTTTTTTTCAGACTTTTTTATTTCCTATTGATGGTATGATCTATTGGCATAGATCATACCATCTCGTTTTGATTACTACAGCTTTTAGTGAGTTTTGATATCAGGTAGTTTGAATCCTCCAACTTTGTTCTTTTTCAAGATTGTTTTAGCTATTCTGGGTATTTTGAATAGCCATATGAGGTTTTGAATTGGCTTGTAAATTTCTAGAGATATGTGGTGTGAATTTTGATATGAATTGTGATGAATCTGTAGATCAATTTGGAGATTACTGTCATATTAACATTAATAAATTTTCTAATCCAAGAACATAAGACATTTCCTCATATTTAAGTCTTCTTTAATTTATTTCAATAATGCTTTGTAGTTTTCAGTGTACAAGTCTTGCACTTCTTTTGTTAGATTTATCTCTAAGTATTTTACCCTTTTTAATGGAATGTAATAGGAATTGCTCTAATTTCATTCTTAGACTATGTGTTGCCAGTGTATAGAAATGCATTTAAGTTTGTGTGTTAATCTTGTAGATTGTGTCTTTGCTGAATTCACTTATCAGTTCCAATAGTTTTAAATATGGACTCCTTAGGGTATTTTAATAAACAAAATCATGCAATTTGCAAATAAAGATTGTTTTACTCCTTCATTTCCAATCTAGATGTCTTTTATTTCTTATGCATGCCTAATTGCTCTGGCTAGACCCTACTGTTAAACAGAACAGGTAAGAACAGATGTCATCTATTATTTTAATAGTATGCTAAATTATCTTCTTCATTCATAACAATTTAAGATTGGCAATAGTCTAGTTCATAGTACAGTAAGTAGTTGATGTTCAATACAGATATTTTAAAAGCAAAATAAAAAAAAATACAAAAATTTCAAAAGAAAGATGCAAACAACTGGAGTTTCAGAAGATAAAGTTATCTCACTATGCTATACATCTGAAATGAATATAAAATAATATTAAATGTCAAAAAGGAAAAACAAAATAAATAAAAATTAGGGAGAAAAAAACAAAAGTATAGTTATCATTTGTTAGGAGAAATATAAGAATATGAACTGTTTCTTGAAGGACGAGTTGGATCAAAGTAAGATCCATTCTAGCAGATGGAAAATGTAATCAAAGATATTTAAGGAGAAAGGTGTATGGCATAATTATGAATAGTGGGAATAACTGAATTTTTTACAGGACAGAGAAAATAAAGGTTCATTCTTATTATTGTCAATTTAGTTATTAAATACCCTGAAACAATCATACTAAGTGGAATAAGTCAGACTGAAAAATCAATAAAAATATGACTTCACTTAAAGGTGGAATATAAAACTGAAAGTAACAAAGAAACAAAAACTCATGGATACAGTCAGTGGTTTAGTGGTTACCTGAGGGTAAAGGAGGCGGTGGGTGAGACAGTAGTTAGGTAGGGGAGTAGAGGAGGGGCATCAAATATATGATAGAAAGAGAACCGACTCTGGGTATATAACTGAAACCTATGTAATTTTTACCAATCAATGTGAGCCCAATACATTTAACAATTAAAATATAATAAAATACCAAGAAGAAAATACAAATCAGTTAAACTGAAAAAATTTCATATCTAGTGTTTTAGGACAGTTACAGTAATACTACATTGAATGGTATTTGTCAATAGCACAGTTAGGACAGGAAAAATTTTCCACTGACTTTACAAAGTATTATTTTTTTAAAATATAATGATTAACCAAGAAATAATGATGAACCATGAGAAAAAAATGTCAGTTTAACCCAATTACAGCCTAACTATGGAACAGGACAAGACAGAACATTTCATCTTTATACTGGCAATGAACTAAACTTTGATATGTTAGAAGAAATGACTCTCCTGTACAGAATCTTATTATATTTTAGTACCTGTTTTACAAAAGAAAAATTCTTTCTCTGATCAACTTATGGCAAAGGAAAACTGCTATTCTCTGATGTGAAAATTCTCAGGTTGGACCGAAGGGACTGGACACATGCCATTCATGCTCTCATTTGTTAAAGTCTGGACCCAGTTCAACCCATTTGAAAAGCTCAGTACCATGTAGAAGGCAGTAGATCCGTTAAGACCACACTTGATCGTTTGTGTTTGGCTGTTTTAAATACAGCTTCTTATGAAGAGATTTTATTAGTGACATGCACATTTTAAACAATATTTAAAATATAATTAAACTAAAAACTAATTTTTAGTTTTAAACTAATTTTAAACTAATTTTTTTCAGAATGAAAATTGCAGTGTTTTTTTTTTCAACATACATCAGTCAGTGCACTTTTTTCCCTCAGTAAAGAATTCAGATCAGTGTGGAATGGGAATAATAATCCTTGTAGACCAATATAATTAATGCCTAAATTAAGGCCTGCTTCCTTTCAAGAAATTCCTGGTTTTGTCTAGGATTAACACTACATTAAGTGGTCATATATATATATATATCTTAAAGATTTATTTTATTGATTTTTGACAGAGAGAAGCAGAGACAGAGAGAGACAGAGAGAAGGGGGAGGGCCCAGGGCAGTCTCCATAGTTGACATGTTTTCCATATAGTTTCACTCCACAGGTGGGCGCAGGGCTACACAGTGCAGGAACTGGGTGGGGAGCCTCCCACATAGGTCCTGGCAAGAACTGAACTGGGGGCACACCCCAGTTCAGCATGTGGGTCCGCATGGGCCAGGGCCAGGATTCAATCCTTGGTCTCTGGGGCTTCAAAGCAAGCGCTTAACCCGCTGAGCCATCCCAGCTTTCCCATAAGTGGTCATATTTTTTAAGAGCCAGTTTGTTGGGACATGATGAGGACATAGACTGGACATCTTTTTCTATTTTCTTGTATGCTTTCCCATAATTTTACAACAGCTTACTGGTTTTTAGGACTTACTTTATTCTGATTTTTATCTTAAAATGTTAAGAAGCAAAATGTTTTGAAAGCTTTTAAATAAATTCAACTTTTCATAAAAAGGCAGATTCTTCCACAGATTCCTCTGAAGGATCCATAAATTTATTTCAATGGAGAAGTATAAATTAATAGAAACATTAAATTTCAGGCTGAGAAAAAGTAAGTTGCTGTCACTTTTTTGAAATAGGCATTTTAGGTTAGTATTCCTCTGAATTTAGAGGGGAGAAGTACTAATTTTACGGTCTTTTCAAAGATTTATTTTTATTGTTTTTGACAGAGGAAGAGACAGAGACAGAGACAGACAGAGAGAAGAGGAAGGTCCCAGAGCAGTCTTCATAGTTACGCATCATTGGTTTCCTACATAGTTTCATTTCACAGATGGGTGTGGGGCTGCACAGAGCAGAAACTGGGCTGGAGACCTCCTGCATGGACCACACCCCAGTGAGTCCTGAACTGTGGGCACACCCCATTTCAGCATATGGGTTGTTGATTCGATCCTCAGACCCCAGGACTGCAAGATGAGCAGTCAACTTGCTGAGCCATCCCAGCATCCCCTGGTCTTTACAATCTTAAGTGGTCTGTGTATTTCCCAGAGTCAGATAAAATTTTGCTGTTACTTAAAACAAGGACTTAGTCTTGGTTCTTAACTGTGTAGGCATAGCAGAGCCACTCACCACAAGGCCAAGTGCTTGCCATGAAGTTTCATACACTCCTTCATTTTTCTAACCAATGTTTACTGAGTATCTACTCTGTACCTACCACTGTGCTGTTTTGTTTGTTTGTTTGTTTTTAATATATATTTATTTATTTATTTATTTTTGACAGAGAGAGAGAGAGAGAGAGAGAGAGAGAGAGAAAGAGAGATACAGAGACAGAGAGAACTGAACTGGGGGAGCTCCCAGTTCAGCACATGGTTCCGCACGGGCCGGGGCCGGGATTTGATCCTCAGTCCTTGGCGCTGCAAAGTGAGCGCTTAACCCACTGAGCCATCCTGGCTTCCTGAAATTGTTAAAATATAGAGTGGAACAAGGCAGCATTTCTATTCTCCAATTGTTTCTGGTGCAATTAGTAAGAGAGATTATATGGTATACATCACATAGTAATTGTCTCATCAATTTCCTTCATATGCCTCCAACCCTTGGCCTTTATTTGTACTTTTCCCCTCACCTGAGAACCCCTCCTCACAATTATAACATTACTTGCTTTCAAGGTTTAATTAAATCCCTAATTTCTCTCACAAGTTCCACTCCAATGTTTACATGCTTTTCTACAGCAAGGCCCATGACTTAAGTTTCTCTCACACCCCTGAAAGTGCCTAAACAAATTATGCATATTGTAGGGCCCTGCCGATTTTATACAAAACCTAACACAGTAATTGGGAAGTTCAAAGGAAGATCCATTAGAAATTATCACCCATGTGTCTTTGCTGATCCCCAGCACTAAAGAAAAATTTAAAAACTGACATACTCTAAGAAATAAAAATAAAGAAGGAGTAACACACAAAAACTCATCCTATAATACTATGTTTGAGTTGAATCCAAGTAAAGAATTCACTCAAGGGCACGACAGCATAATGGACAGAGGCATTAATTCTACTCTCTGACAGAGATATATTCAGCCATGCATCTTAAATGTTCATCACCTGGAATGAGTCACCAAGGCGGTGCCCACACTACGCAAAAGCATGTAGGCATATTGTGATCTCTGTCCCTTAATTCAATTTTCCTATATGATGTGTGTGTTTTGAAAGCATTGATTAAAAAGAAAAAATGACAGTACGCATAAGGTATAATGCCTTTTATATAGGAACAAATCTGACTTTAAACAACCCCTATGCTGAATGAAATAAGACAAATATAAAATAGCGTATTCTATATGAATCTATTTACATAAAGTTCTAGAATAACAACAAGAAAACCAACCCAATCTGTAACGCTTAAAGGTACATTAGTTGTGGCCTGAGGCTATAGTGGAGCAAGTGGCTTCAAAGGAAAATTAGAAAATTTGGGGAAGAGTGTAACAGAAGTATTCCATATCTTGATTGTAGCAATGGTAACAGACGTGTATACAATTGTCAATACTCACTGACTTGTACACTTAAGATGGGTGTATTTTATTGTATGTTAATTATACCTCAAAAAAATCTGTTTAAAGGTTTAAAAAACAAAAACAAAAACCCAAAAGGCCTCTAGTATTGTGCTAGTAATTCTGGAGTCAAGAAGTAAAACTTGGGGAGAATTAACAAAATTCATTTAATGGATTCACTCAAAAAATAAAACTTAAAAACATGTGAACTCAGCTCTTCATCATCTTCAGAAAGCATTTCTGACTTATTGTAGAGGGTCATTTTGGTGGCTTATTTTCTTAGTTATGTTTATCACTGATATTTCCCATGTTCAGGTCCATGGTAAAATTATTCAGCAGGTGAAGTTTTCTTTTGATCATGATCCAGCTTCATTTTCAGCATAAATTTCCCCACCCTGTCTCTTCCCGGGAGACCCATTCTGTCCTCTGGCTGGCTATAGGGCTACATCTGTAATGCAGGAACAGCTAAGTGCATACAAATTGCACATTTCCCTTTTTATCTTCTCTTTATACCCCTACCAAAAATTCTTACCAATATCATTAATAGTTAATACTTCCTAAACACATAATATTTCCCAGGCATTCTGCTACTTGTATTCATTTACTTAATCTTCAAAATATCCCTCTGAAGTCAGTATTTGTTATACCTACTTTTACAGTAAAAAAATCTAGTCCAGTTGAGATGATGCAACTTTCTTAAATTCCTTAGTAAATTTTGGAGTCTTGATTCTAATCAAACTGAGGAGCCTGTATCTATAACCGATGTGATCTGGCACTTATGTCCATTCTAGAAGAGCCCTGCTCTATATTAAGTGGTATTCACATCAAATAATGTATTCATACTAATATGCTAGTGACTCAACATTTTACCACATTGAGGCCACACATTTAAGGTCCCATCAAGACCTTCCTGGGGGAAGCTGGGATGGCTCAGTGGGTTAAGTGCTCGCTTTGCAGCCCCGGGGACAGAGAATCGATTCCCGGCCCCGGCCCATGCGGAACCATATGCTGAACTGGGGAGTACTCCCAGTGAGACCCCAGCCCAGTTCCTGCCCTGTGCAGCCCCCACCTGTGTGAAACAAAACCATGTTGAAAACTGATGACCTACAACTATGGAGACTGCTCTGGGTCCTCCCCCTTCTCTCTGTCTCTCTGTCTCTGTAACTATGTTTCTGCCAAAAACAATAAAATAAATCTTTAAAAAAGAAAAAGAAAAATTGAATCATCAAAATGAACATTCACAAATACTACTTCTCACAGATTTACAAAATAGTTTGTTTCCACATTAAGAACTGATATATATGTAGTAGCAGTAAGTTCATTTTCTTTTTCCACATCAAGAAATAACATTTATGTAGTAGTAAGTTCATTTTTAAGCAAAATAAATATTTTAATGAAATAAAATATTTCTCTTCAATAAAACCTAAATATATAGAGAAAATTAACATCGATGACACTTTCTCACATTCTTTTATTTTTAGAAAATTTGCTAACATTGTTTTAAAACAATGAATTAATGTTGGTAATATTCCAACTATAATATGACTAGCCTTAGGATGTCTTGGAAATCATTATGTTTCTTCACCATGAATTTTTATATCTCAGAACTTAAAAAATTTGACACATAATTTTATAATTTCCCTTTCAAAGAGATATATTATAAATATAACAAGTTAATAGTTATTTGAATTGAAATGACTATCAACACTCTTCTTCCTAATCATCCATAACAACTTCCGAACACCTTCACATACCTTTTGCTGGGTTCAACAGCTACTACAATGGCTTCTTTTAAAAAATTTAGATCAGATTCAAAGAGGGAGTTAAATACAGGTAAGATTAAAAAACAAAACAAAACATACACACACACACACACACACACACACATACCTATACACATGCTCTGGAGACAAAAAGTAGAATTGAGCTTCCCAGAGGTTAGCTGGTGAAGGGGGACTTGTTGTTTAAAGGCTACAGAGTCCATGGGAGATGATAATGTTTTGAGTACACATAATGGGGTGGTTATATAACCTTGTTAAAGCACTTATTCCACTGCATCTGTACACTTACAGATGGTTAAAATGATAAATAGTATGTTATATATATTTTATAATAGTAATAAAACATTTTTAAAAAGCTGCAATCATCTCTAGACTCTTTCCCACCAAAAGTGGTTCAGGGCTTTTCTCACAGAAATAATTAAATAGGAGAATGAATGGTTGTTGGATACATGATAATAATACAGTTTTAATTTCTAGACAGAAGGTAGTTTAGTAAAAGGAATCTGAGTTCAAATCAAAAAATAAGTGCTAGGGGAAGCCGGGATGGCTCAGTGGGTTAAGCACTTGCTTTGCAGCGCGGGGGACCGAGGATCGAATCCCGGCTCCGGCCCGTAAGGAACCATGTGCTGAGCTGGGGGCTCCCCCAGTTCAGTTCTCTCTCTGTCTCTGTGTGTGTGTGTCTCTCTCTCTCTCTCTCTCTCTCTCTCTCTCTCTCTCTCTCTCTCTCTGTGTCAAAAATAAATAAATAAATAAATAAATGCTTAAAAAATAAAATAAATGGGTGCTGTAGCAACAGTGTCCCATTTTCTATTTGTTTCCCACCAGTTGTTTTCATCTTCTAAACTAGATCATAAGGTCATTTTGAAAGGACATCATGTCTGTCCTTTCATAGGATGCTTTGTATATCATTACTCACAAGGAGGATATTCAGTAACTGAATCAGTGATTTTAACTTAAAAGGAATCTGTCAATTCATTCCACCTAAATATAACTAGACAAAAAATCTTCTAGCAGGTAAGAATGAAGTCAGTTGGAAAGACAACTGATTTCCCCCCATTTATTCTAATGGCAGCAAATCAAACTAAAATAATTACTAATGTATACTTAGGTGCACACACACACCAAGGCAATATATGAAACTCAAAGCATTTACACACACCTGAGTATTTTCTTGCATTCAATCTTTTTCCAAAGTAGTAGAAAGTGGCATGTGCTTCGAATAAGAAGAAATGTCTTTCATTTAGCTCCATCGACAAGTTTAACCCCACACAAAAGAATAGACTTTAAATAAGTAATTGATTTTGTTTGCTTCAATCTCCCCATCTGGTAAGCACAATATTTCCTTCAGATACTTTGAAAGTTTATGTCCTAGAATTATGTTAATTTATAATTACAACAAAATTAGCATGCTCCCACGTCCTTCTTTTACAGCTAAATTTGGCCAGGAGAGAGTTAACTCCATTCTCAAAATCACCTAGTTGGTTAAGTATAGAGCCAGGGCCAGGCAACAAATCTACTTGAGAGTTATTCTGTGTCATCATTAGCCTCATATGATTGTATCTTGAAATAAAAGAGAAATATCTTTGAAATGGATAAAACATAAACAAATAAATGTAAAGATTTAGTATAGATTTATGTAAATAACCTATTATACTAGTAAGTTCTATACATCCCCAGTACTATTTCACAGAGAAAAAATAAGCACTGACTTAGTTTTTAGTTTATATAGAATAAAAAAGTATAATTTAAATTTATAAGAATATGTTATATATTTTCTTTGTGGTCATATAGGCTGCATGGCTATGCTTTCTCTTAAATACTGTATATCAAGCTTCTCCAACCTGTGGAGGCCGTGTGCAGCCCAGGATGGTTCTGAATGTAGCCCAACACAAATTTGTGAACTTTCATAAAATATTATGAGATTTGTTTGTGATTTTTATTAAGCTCATCAGCTATGGTTAGTGTGAGTGTGTTTTATATGTAGCCTAAGACAATTCTTCCAGTGTGACCCAAGGAAGCCAAAAGATGGACACCCCTGCTATATGTAGCTGTCCCAAGAGGACAGTTTAATACTTTACCTAACTCTTTTTTATTATTTTATTTTATTAGGAAAATTGTCTATATAATTTATTATTATTATTATTTTTACATTTGATGCCCTCTCTTTATGCCCCTCCCGCTCCTCCCCAAATTCCCCACCCCTACCCCCAGGCAAGCACCAGACCACTGACAGTGTCCATGAGTTTTTGTTTCTTTGTTACTTTCAGTTTTATACTCCACCTATGAGGTGAGGTAATAGTTTCCTTTCTTCTTTCAATCTGACTTATTTTGCTTAATAAGATGTTTTCACAGTCTGTTTATGTTGTCACAGATTTCTGTATTTCATCTTTTCTTATTGCTGAGTAGTATTCCATTGTGTAAATGTACCACAGCTTCTTTATCCAGTCATCTATCGAAGGACACTTTGTTTCCATGACTTGGCCCCCGTGAATAGTGCTGCGATGAACATTGAGGTACATATATCTTTGCAAATTAAGGTTTTCAGGTTTGTTGGGTAGATACCCAGAAGAGGGTATCTTCTTGAATGAATGACTACATGGCTGCTTTGGGATGTAATAGTAATGTATCTACCCCTTAGCTAGGGCTCTCGGTATTCTTGATTCATTAGAGACTTAGGCTTTGGGACAAAAGAAATTCACCAAAATCCATAGGTAGGGATGCTTATGGTCCATCCACAGCCACAGCCTCAGCCACCCTTATCTTTGTGAACTACATTAGAGATGTGTGTCTAATCCCGAAAAAGAGCAGGAAAGAGCACCCATAAATCAGTATAACACCATCACTGCTGCTAAAAGGCAACTTTAAACTAAGTGTCTTTCTGATATCTAAATAACAGCCATTTACAAACACTGAAAAAAAGTCATGTTAGCCAGTTAAGTTTTTTAGACTTGATGGGTAACTTTGATAAGAAATTTTAATTTAGTGTTACCCAGATTATATGCTGTTATTACTAGCACTTTCTCACAACATGCAGAGAGGTGTACCATAAAACATCTACCATCGATAAGATTGTATAGCTATATAGAGGAACAGTACAAGTCTCTCTTCAGATTTTTAAGGAGTAGGATGACAACACATTTGATGTCGAGTCAAACAGGAATACTAAGCACTTAATTCAACAAGTATTTTTGAGAACCAACTATGTTGTATATCGATGGCCTCCTTTTACTAAACAGAAGAATTAATAGGCAACGCCATCAGCTAGACGAGGAGTCAGACAGAAGGTGTGACAAGAGCAGTGAGGGTTTCTAATACCTTCAGAGGGTATGTAGGAGAAGCTGTTTGGAATGACCCTGTGTGAGGGGCCACGTGACTGTCACACTGTGTTAGAAATCAACACTGAGAATTTCTCTAACAGTCTCTTGCACCTGAATACAGAAGTTAAAAAAAAAAAAGGAATGATCCAGGGCAGCTATTTTTCTGGAATATTATAAAAGGTTAGAAAGCAAGAGTTTCTGATATGGCCCTTAAACTGTGAGGGCTGTCCGCAAAACATCCAGTCATGTAAATAACTATTCTCATTATACAGACAATGGCTCTATTTTTTTCCAGACAGCTCTCATATAAAAAATGCTTACATACAAACCTATTTTCTATTACTAGTCTACTAGTCTAGGATAAAACAGTTCTATTTATTTCCTTTCCCATTATTTAACATTGAAACTATATGGTTTTATAAAGAATATTTCTTTTAATTAAGAAAGACAGTACTCTGTCATTATTACATGCATAGTTGAGTTTGAAAGCCAAATTTTGTTCTTAGAAAATGTGGGTAAAAGATTTTTTTGTTCCAGTTTCAGTGGCATCTGAGACAAGGTCAAGGGTCACGATCCAGCTACATCAGTGAATAGTGTTTAGATGTGTTAGCCCAGTGCACATGTAGTTCTGGAAATGAAAGCAAGCTTGTGTATTTCCGGGCCCATACTAATAGATAGACTTTACTAAAACTTGAATTTGCTTTAACTGCAAGAAAGTATCTTGAATCCAGGCAAGAAAAAAAATTATATTCTTTCCCCTAATTTTGGAGTTTTAATTTAGGTTTATTTTTCTGGAGTCACTATGGACCTTTTTAAGTATACCACTATCAAATATTCACTCATTTATTTATTTTTATTTTTTAAGATTTATTTTTATTGTTTTTGACAGAGAGATAGACAGAGAAGTGGGGAGGGGCCAGAGCAATCTCCATAGTTGCCCGTCATTAGTTTTGTACAGAGTTTCATTCCACAGGTGGGCAAGAGGCCCTGAAGGGCAGAAACCAGGCCAGTGGCCTCCTGCAATGGGAGGCCTGCCCCTGCAAACTGGGGACTTCCCACATGAGAAGAACAACCCAGACAGGAGCTGAACTGAGGCCTCCTCACATATGAGGCTCGCCCCATAAGACCCAAACTTGAGGTACACCCCAGTTCAGCTTATGGGTCCGCATGGGCCGGGCTTCGATCCTGGGACCCCAGGGCTGAAAGATAAGCACTCAACCCACTGAGCCATCCCGGCATCCCCCAATTCCTTAATTTAGAAAGCTACAATCTATGCTCCATTTTTTAATCTAATAAAACTCCTCTTAGGGGGATGCCAGGAGAGCTCAGCAGGTTATGCTCTCACCTTGCAGCCCCAGAGTCCAAGGATCCAGTCCTGGTCCTGGCCCCAGAAGACCCATATACTGAACTGGGGTTTACTTCGCATGTTGGAGGCCCCCAATTCAGTTCTTGCAGTTCTTGCTGGGGTGAGCTTCCCAAATGAGAGGCCCCAGGTTCAGCCCCAGCTCACCGGGGTGTGCCTCCCATGCAGGAGGCCCCAGCCCAATTCACGCCCCTGCATGGCTCCCCCACCCCCATGCCCCCCAACCCACCCACCTGTGTGGAATGAAAGCATGTCAAAAACTGATGACATACAACTATGAAGACTGTTCTCAGGGGAAGCTGGGATGGCTCAGTGGGTTAGGCGCTCACTTTGCAGCGCCGGGGACCAGGTATGGAATCCCGGCCCCGGTCCGTGCGGAACCATATGCTGAACTGGGAGCTCCCCCAGTTCAGTTCTCTCTCTGTCTCTGTCTCTGTATCTCTCTCTCTCCCTGTCAAAAATAAATAAATAAATAAAATATTTAAAAAAAAAAAAAAGACTGCTCTGGGCCTTTATCTCTCTCTCTCTCTTTTCTCTGTCAAAAACAATAAAATAAATCTTAAAAAAAAATTCCTCTTAGGACTGTGGAAACACATGACTAAATTTAAATAGAAAGCATTTTTTAAATAAGTAGCACATGTTTTAATTTTGTTTTATTCCAGTAATGTAATGTTTTTATGAAATGACCACATTAAACAACTAACCAACTAATTGACAGGCCCAGTCACAAAGGGGTCCTGTATGTACCTGTTATTCTAAATCCAAAAATACCGTACACACCAAGAGGCCCAGAATGGACAGAGTGTAAGAAAAGCTCTAATTAATGCCTGCGTTTAGATCAGATAGTGCCAAGAGGGATGGGCATCATTAATTTTAATCAGCTGAATCACTCATTAAAATAGCAGAATAATTCCAGTTTAATTTTTAGGGTGTTTGCAGAACTCCGAAGCACTATAAACTACAATTACAATTTTTCTAAAAGCAGCAGAAAAAAAGAGACCACCTATGTTTCCTCTCTTACTAGGTTGAAATTTGCATGTTTAGTTTCCTACAATATCTCTATGGAACACTATTTCCAGAAGTGAATACTTTACTTTTTATTATTATTTTATTTATTTATTTATTTATTTATTTATTTATTTTAAATATATTTTTATTTATTTATTTATTTTTGAGAGAGAGAGAGAGAGATACAGAGACAGAGAGAACTGAACTGGGGGAGCTCCCAGTTCAGCACATGGGTCCGCACGGGCCGGGGCGGGGATTCGATCCTCGGTCCCCGGCGCTGCAAAGTGAGCGCTTAACCCACAGAGCCATCCCGGCTTCCCCTTAAATTTTTTCTTTTTATTATTGTTTTTGAGAGAGAGAGAACTGAACTGAACTGAACTGGGGAAACTCCCCAGTTCAGCATATGGGTCCGTGGCCGGGATTCGATCTTTGGTCTCCCCGGCCCTGCAAAGTGAGCACTTAACCCACTGAGCCATCCCGGCTTCCCCTATTTATTTATTTTTAAACTGAACTGGGGGCCTCATCGCATTCGGGAAGCACACCCCAGTTCAGCATGTGGGTCCGTCCGCCTGGGCCAGAACGGGGATTTGAGTCCTCGGGGCTTCAAAGCGAGTGCTTAAACCCGCTGAGCCATCCCAGTTTTCCCAGGAATGAATACTTTAAACAGGAATTTATTTGTGCCCCTGCAGGGATAAAAGTGACAGAAGTTCTTGGATTTTTTCCTCTTGAAGCCTCCAATGGCAGGAAAATTACCATGTTTGTCTGTAGCATAAGAACTTAAAGAAAGATAGAGCTTGGAGGAAAACCTAGTTCACCATCCATGTTTAGGGCTCAGGGGCTATGAAATATGGGGTAATGGATAGAAGTGGCCCCAGAGCGCAGAAGGTTAAGTTAAATGCTGAATTAACACTTTTGAACTTTGTTCTTGTTAAATATATCACTGCAGTCCAAGTGAGATACTTAGTAAGTATGAAAGCTTAAAGTTAACAATGAGAACGAGAAACCTAGACCAGAGTCATACGTTAAACAAAGCCTGCATCGAACTTTCACCCAATCATTGCCCACACAAAGCCATAGGAGCCTGCTTATCCTTGCAAGTTCATCTGATGCATTTAGGAATGAGGACTGAGTCCACATATAATCTATCTCAACAAGAATTAGGACCACAGCTCTCTAAGCAACATCTGCCAAGATTCAGAGACTAAAAACCTCTTCCACCTTCAATGATTTAAATAGAGGGATCCTAATTTTTCCTGTCTCACTACTAATTGATTTTGCTTTTTATAATCCTTTCCCAGACATTAATGAAACTATCAGATTTCATTCGTTTGCTTTATTAAACTAATACATCAATCTGTACCAGTTCCACATGCTGATGTATTTTTCCAAAGCATCCAAGTACAATAGTCACCCCTTATCTGCACTTTCACTTTCCTGTTTCAGATACCTGTGGTCAACCACAGTCCAACAATACTTGAATAGATAATTGCAGAAATAAACAATACATACATTTTAAATTGTGCACTGTTCTGAGTAGTGTGGTAAATTTTCTGCCACTCTGCTCTGTCCTCCCCAGGATCTAAATAATTCATCCTTTTGCTCAGCTTACCCACCCTATACACAAAACCTCCCTGTTAGTCATTAAGTTTTCCCCTTGGTTTTCAGATCAATTGACAGGCTATCTCAATGCTTGTGTTCAAATAACCCTTATTTTACTTAATAATATCCCCAAAGTGCAAGAGTAGTAATGCAGGCAATTCAGATATGCCAAAGAGAAGATGCAAAGCGCTTGCTTTAAGTGAAAGATGAAAGTTCTCACCTTACTAAGGAAAGGGGGGAAAAATCATATGCTCAGATTGCTAAGATCTATGGTAAGAATGAATCTTCTATCCATGAAATTGTGAAGAAGAAACAAGAAATCTGTGCTAGTTTTGTTGTCATACCTCAAACTGCAAAGTTACAGCCACACCGAGTAGTAAGCGTTTAGTTAAAATGGAAAAGGTAAAATGTGTGGGTGGAAGACACAAACTGAAAACCTCGTCCAACTGATGACAATGTGTTATTCCAGAAAGCATTTAGCCTGTGTGAATACTTTAGCACGGGATCTCCTCAAACAAGTGACACCAAATCATTTACTGCAAATAAGCGATGGTGACATGGATTCAGAAATGGGTTTGGACTGAAAAATAAAAACATCACTGGACAAAGAAAGAAAGAAACCACATTCAAATAACTTTCATTACCAGAGAGATACAGAGATAGAGAGAGAACTGAACTGGGGGAGCTCCCAGTTCAGCACATGCGTCCGCAAGGGCCGGGGCCGGGATTCGATCCTCAGTCCCCAGCGCTGCAAAGTGAGCGCCCAACCCACTGAGCCATTCCGGTTTCCCCTTTGCTGCTTTTTATTGTGCCTAATATAAGGTGACCAGATTTTAACATTGGTAAAGCGGGACACCATTGACCGGGGGTGGGGGGGGTGGGGGGGGAGGAGGTTCTTGATTAAAAATTTGGTCTATCTACCGCCATTCCCTAGCTTGTCATGCATTCTTTCCAAAAATCGAGACTTTTTTAAAATGCCACGGGATGCAGGACAAATTGTTAAAAATCGGGGCTGTCCCACCAAAAGCAGGACGTCTGGTCACCTTATCCTAATACATTTTATCATAGTTATGAATGTATAGGAAAAAACATGATCTATGTACAGTTTGGTACCATCGGCAGTTTCAGACATCTAGTCTTAGAACATATCCCTCATGGGTAAGGAGGGGACCTATTGCACATCTTCAATTTACATACACTAGACAGAGATAACATCATCACTGCCCAAAGAAGAGTTGCTTCAAAAATTGACTTTGATGTCACACCAAAAAATGCTCCCATGCTAGGTTGTTCTTCTGAATTCACAAGAAATCTATATTCTATAATATGATGATTAACATATACTTTTACTTTTTTTTAATGACTGAGGTAAAATAGATGTGCATTTATTTCCAGTTCCCCCATTCACCTCTCTCAGTCATTCCGTCTGTCTGCCTCTCTGTCCCCCTCCTTTTCTCATTTCCCTTCCTCGCTCTATGCACATTGTCTCCAATTACTTGGAAGACTTTGCTGAACATATATATATATAACTGACTGACAGTCCCTGAGTCAAATCAGGATAAAATGGGGAACACATGTAACTTTCCCTTTGGTGTTTCAAACGTCAGTTTTCTCACTTTCTTTTTACTTGTTTCTTCCCTCTTTTTCCTCTCCTCTTCACCACTCTTACCCCCTGCTCCCTCTCTAATCTTGCTCTCACTGTAGCTCCCTCAGATTAAAATGGCCACACATTCTTTGCAGCTACTTCCATCAAGAAAGGGAGTCTATATCCCCACCCCTTGAATCTGGGCCAGTGTTGTGTCACAGAAATAATATCCTGTAATTTCCAAGAAGGCCTTACTCTTATCCTCTTAAAGCCCTGAGATCTTCATGCTTTGAAAAGGCCTTGGATGACTTCCTTTAGGCTGAAAGACCACATGCAGAGAGGCCCAGCCACCCCAACTGACCCACTACCAGAGTACAGATAAGACCAGCAGTGGAACCACCACCCCATCTACAAAATCACTAGGAATAATAAATTGTTTTTAAGTGACTAAATAGGAGGAGGAGTTGTTATAGAAAAATACACAACTCATACACTATGATTATGCACTCTAGGTTTCTTTCACTCTTCCTATTTTTCTCTCTACAATTTAAAATGTCTTGTAACACCAATGCTATTGACATGAGTCCAGTAACAACAGTTTCCTTGGGTTTGTTTCTTTGTATTTGGAAAATTGTGTTTTTAATGATTAACACAACACTTAAATATCAACCACTAATTCCTTTAACTATTTACTAAGACAGAATAAAGCCATCCATTACTTTTTCAACTTACAGATGGGAAGCAAAATATGGAGAGTGCCAAGAAATGTATACATATTTTAAGAAAGGAAAAAAACGCATAAAAATTGTAACATTCAATATATGCTGATAACAAACAATGAATACAATGCACATTTGACTTCTGCAATTATAAGAGATGCTCAGAATAGTTACCATCAGGATCAGAAACTTCTGATTACAGCAAACTACTGCTTGAGCAACATTGACCAAAGTGTCCATTTGCATCACTGCACATGCCATTTCAATTTACCGTGCCTCTCAAACTATCATGAATGCATGCACTCCTTAGGTGTAAGAGATTCTGTTGCATACTTACGTCTCCATTGTTGTTGTACTTCCACAATGTTCTCGAATTTCAAATACCACTTAAAAGTCTTGCGTTCCTTGAATAACAAACATGCTTCCACCTTTTTCTATGACAGACCTCCCTGTGGCATGGTGACACTAGCATTTATTTTATTAACACCATCTTTTGAGTGAATGTCATACTATACATTGCTATAGTAATTCAATTGAACTTCAAAAAGTCATAGATAACATCTCTTAAAATGTGCACATTTTTTTGGCTCCCCTGGTATTAAAGTGGCAATGAATGTTTATGTCTGTGTGTGCATGCACACACACACACACATGTACACACACATACTTTTGATTATAAATACAAGAATATTAAGTACTAAAATATAGGAAATCTTAATTGCAGGAGGGGAAAATGGACCCCAGGGATAGATGGGTCAGCTGGTAGATAAACTTAGAAACTTCTTATACTTCATATTTTCCTATAAAACATTAGAACACAATCATTTATAAGAATTGGAGGATATCTCATCAAATTAGCCCAGCAAATATTCAAGGGAAAAAAATTAAAGTAATATTCAATGTTCCCAGAGTCCTATAGGTAAGCTCTACAATGGTTACAATGATATATGAGTTTCAGAATTTTCCAATATAACTTCTTTTTAAAGATTTACTTTTATTGTTTTTGACAGAGAGAGAGACAGAGAGAGATAGAGAGAAGGAGGAGGGCCCAGAGCAGTCTCCATAGTTGACAGCATTAGTTTTCCATATAGTTTCACTCCACAGTTGGACACAGGGCCGCGCAGGGCAGGAACTGGGCCGGGAGCCTCATGCATAGGCCCTGGCAAGAACAGAAGTGGGGTCACACCCCAGTTCAGCATATGGGTCCGCATGGGCTGGAATTCGATCCTCGGTCCCTGGG
>PVKE010029048.1:0-20515 GCA_004027555.1 Craseonycteris thonglongyai | reverse complement strand
ATAGAATTGAGACAAATCCATCTCACAAATATTAGCATAGATCTCAATAAAATTTAGAGGTATTATGATTTAAAAGTAAAGGTGTGAACCTAGTTAAATAAAACTTTTATAAATATATAATTTTTGGAGGGGGATAGAACTTTCTAAATCCTTATATAGAAACTAGTACATGGTGGTCGCTTAATAGTTATTGAACAAAGGAATGAAATATAAAAGGAAAGGGAGAGACCATAAATTAAAGATCCTTAGGTTTCACAACATAAATATTTTAATGCTCTGTATTTTAATATTATAAAATTTAAAAGGCAAATAACTTGGAAAATATTTATAATATAGAGTAGATACAGAATTATTTTTACTAAGTAAACAACCCTTGCAAATTAATATGAAAAGATATACATTTCTATTGAAGAATCAATTAAACCATGTATAAGTATATGATCAAAGAAAAAATTTAAATGGATACTAAACATAAAAAACTGTTCTGGTTTTATTAGCTAATCAAAGAATGAAAGTTTTAAAAATTCTACTTGTTCTGTATCAAAATGACAACCTTGAAAAACTCATAAACAGTGTTGTTATGAGAGATTAAAAATGGAAAGTTTAATACCCTGCTGCTGGATATATTGTTGTATCTTACAGAGAGGCAGTTTGAAATACATTTTATAAGTTTTTCAAACGTGCTTAGCTTTTGAGCAAGTCATTTCATTTCTAGAGATTTCCCTGAGGAAAATGTAGATCTGTACCAAGAGTAGCTGAGAAGAAATTTGCAGTAATTTTATATTTTTGTCATATAAACAACCCACTACCTAATAATTGGTGGCTGTTTTTCCCACTTTATTGAGGTGTAATTGACCAAAGTTATATATATTTAAGGTGTACAGCACGATGATTTAATATACATATACATTGTGAAATTATTACCACAATCAAGATAATTAACATATCCATCTCCTCACGTAGCTGTGTGTGTGTTAAGAACACTTGTGATCTACTCTCTTAGCAAATTTCAAGTATACAATACAGTATTAAGTCATCATGATGCACATTAGATCCCCAGAACTACTCATCATATAACCAATTGTTTGTATCCTTTGGCTGACCTCGCACCACTCCCTCACAACTCTTTCCAACAGTTGGATTGCTAGTGCCAGTGTGATTAATGGCTCTTGAGCCTGATTGGATGGGCTTGAGTCCAAGTTCTTCCACCTTGAAACTAAGTGCCCTCATGCTGTACCCTGACTGTTCTGTGTCTCAGTTTATAATCTGTAAAGTGGGGATATCTGTAGTTCCAATTTCATAGGGTAGATGTGAGAATTTAGTGTCTCACAAAATGTCTAATAGGTTTTAGCTATTGTTTTTGTTTAAGGATGAACATACATGGAAGAACATTCAGCCATTAAAATAATAATTTAAAAGGGTGTTCAGTGACATGAAAATGTGTTTGATCGCTGTATTGAGCAAAAAAACTGGGTACAAAATGGTATGTAAATGACCACGTGTTAAAAATTATATAAGTGCATGGTAAAAAGACTGAGAAAGAAATACATGAAAATGTTAGCAGTGTATATCTTTAGGTAGTAAAATTATGGGTAATTTTAACTTTTTTCTTTGTGTTTGTCTTCTATACAATGAACATTTGTGTGTGTGGTGAGAATAAGATAAGCCAAACAAATAATAATAAAAATAACACCCTATTCTAAATCACACTGTCCCACAATTATGAGTAGCTGACATGAAAAAGAGAATAATTCCAATGCATTAAAGCTGACATACTAAAAACAGCCGGGCTCCATGGGATCATAGAGTGGATTTACTCTTTAGCTGTATGAACTTGGACATGTTATTAATGCAGCCAATCTTCAGATTACTCCTTGTGAAATGGGGATATATATCTTTGCCTATCCAATGGGGATGTTGTAAAGATAAATAAAATAGTGCATGTGAGAGCTACTCATACATTGAACAGAGAGATATACAAATACAAGATCATATTATAACCATCAATCCCTATTGATGTTGTTAGATTTTCTGTCCCAAAGAACTGTAAGGATCACATCTCCAGGAAAGATTTAATTTGATTTATTTTTTAATAAAAAAAGTACATAGGAATTTGAGAGTCTTCCCAGTTGCTATTAAAAACTCATGACATAAAAGTATCAAGATTTTGGCTCCAGATTAATTTTTTTGGTATAAATTTTTTTCCTTTGTTTTGCTTCCAAGATATGAAATGTTGTGAATCATTCAAGAGACAACATGAATTCCTAAAAGTTTGTTTTAAATTTAAGAGGATCATCTCAAAGTAAACTAATATTTTACAGTGAGCTTTAAACATTTTCTTTCTAGGGACAATGTTTAAAGTAGTTGAAGGGAATTGGAGACATAGAAGCAAAAATTACAAATAAAATCCATCATGTGTTTTTGGAGTTGAACCACCATAGAGAAAGAATCTGGTTCTGCGATATTAAAAAACAAAATTCAACTGAGTAAATTGGAATATCTAGTTGGCTTTATTAAGTGAGTCATGAATTGGGCAGCATCCCATTTAGCAACTAGAAGGGTGCTCCAAGGAGTTGTACAACATGGAAGGTTTTTATAGAAAGAAGAGTGGGACAAGGGAACTATTAACAAAAGCAAAGAAAGTATTAATTTTGGAACAGGACATTTTCTTTTTGGGGGAAGGGAATAACAAAGGCTTTTTCATATGGATTGCCTCTTCTTTCTATGCAGGGTGGAGAGGGCCCACATGACAGATTAACTTACTGGTGCTTGACCAGAAAATTCCAGACTGGTTGGTTAAGTCTGGCGGAGGTTGAAATAGCAATAGGCAGGTGCTAAATCTAGGTTTGGTATCATGGCCTTTCCCACCATTTGGGGCCTTTGGTTCTCTCTTTAACAGAGGTTCAACTATTTCCTTTTCTCCTTGTCTTACCTGTAACTATTATTAACCCTGAAACCTCGGATAGAGATATTCCGAAATTTCTCAGTGTTTTGCACATTGGTTTTCAAAGACAGAAAACCTGGCAGCCCACAGAAATAGGACTTGTAAGAGAGTTTAAACACTATTATATATATATTTTTTTAAATTGTAAGTCTGAGGAAGATAGAGATGGGGTATTCTGCTTATACTGAAACCTTTCTTTTTCTTTTTCTTTTTCCTATGAAAACAATCACAAAGTTAATTTGTGTTCAGGGTTTTGCTTGTTTGTTTTAACCTTTTCTGTGTCAAGTGTGCTCACCAATGACTTATAATCTTATAAATTTTTAATCTTAAATACAGCTTGCACCTGAGACTAAGGCTGTCATCCACTGGATTATGGATATTCCTTTTGTACTCTCTGCCAATCTCCACGGAGGAGACCTTGTGGCCAATTACCCGTACGATGAGACAAGGACTGGTATGTGTTCTTCCTGATCCTCTAATTGGTTTAAGGTTTACAATTACTTTACAAGGATTTGTATGATGTTTTCTATAATACTTTTTTAAAGAACTGGTCACAAAGTGATTTTGCCTATAGAAACACATATATTTAACAGGACCATCTTCTCTTTCACATGTTGTTGACAGAAAAGGACTAACTTAAAAAAAAATGTTTAGGTGAAGAGAAACAGTCTATTTTTTAAGTACATTTCAGCTTTTTTATTTTTTAAATTATTGGTGTGACATTGGCTAGTAAAATGATATGTTTCAAGTGTACATTTCTATACTACATCATCTATATATTGCATTGCATGCTCACCACCCAGAGTCAGTTCTCTTTCTATCACCGTATATTTGACCCCCTTGTCCCTCTTTCATCACCCTCTCCCTCCTTACCTTCTGGTAACCATTGACCTATTGTCTATGTCTGTGAGTTTTTGGAGAAAAATAATCTTGACAGAACCCTCAGAGAAGACAAAGGGTGAAAACAGAAGTCATGAACAGAAATCACTTTTGGGCCCTGGCAAAATGGAGAGATTATACATTTATTTATTTTTTAAGAAGATTTATTTTATTGTTTTTGACAGAGACAGAGAGAAGGGGGAAGGCCCAGAGCAGTCTCCATAGTTGAACTTAATCAGTTTTTGACATGGTTTTGTTCCACACAGGTGGGCGGGGGTCCGCGCAGGGTGGGTACAGGCTGGGGGCCTCCAAAATGGGAGGCACGCCCACCCAAGCCAGGGGCTGAACCCGGGGTAAGAACTGAACTGGGGGCCTCCCAAATGGGAAGCACACCGCAGTCAGCACGTGGGTCCGCACAGGCTGGGGCTGGGACTCTATGCTCGGTCCCCATGGCTGCAAAGCGAGCACTCAACCCTCTGAGCCATCCTGGCTTCCCCAGATTATAGATTTATATAGGTCTGTTATATAGGGCTAAAAATGGAGGCAGCCCCTTGGTGCCTGATCCAGGGCTCATACGTGTCTCCATGTGTGTCTTACCGTTCTCTCACCCTTTTGCATTTGGAACTGTCTGTAGTGATGTAGTGATGTCAGGGAAGAAAGTAGTGCTTTGATTTTTCTTTAACAGGTTTTAGTTAAGGTTCAGGCCAACAAGCTCTAGCCAGATAGGTATTTTCAGCTTAATTTCTGTTGCTTCAGGAAATTTCCTGCTTTGGATTGATTCTCAGGGGCCTTTGAAGAGTTAGTTATTTGTGAACACAAGATGATCGTTTTAGATATTGGAAACTTTGAGTTTTGAAGAAAATCTTTTGTGAAACATTATTAAAATTTACACATTTTGTAGTTTGTCATTAGGTGATTAATTTAAAAGCCTGGCATATATTATAATATATGACCCAGAAAACAGTACATCAAAAATACATTCTAAATATTTATTTCCATAATACACATGGGAGATTTAAAAAAAACTCTAAATTCAGATACTGAGAAGTATGTGTGAGAGTTATTCATAGTTGTTATGAGGTTGGTACAAGTACATTTAAATATTAAAAAAATTTTTTTCAATTATAGTTGACATACAACATTATATTAGTTTCAGGTGCACAGCATAGTGATTGGATATTTATATTTGTATACAAAATGATCATGCTGATAAGTCTAGTACCCTCCTTATACCATATATAGTCATTAAAATATTACTGACTATATTCCCTCTGCTGCACTTTACATCCCGTGACTCTTATAACTGACAATTTTACAAATACATTTTTTAAGTTAAAAATGATAACAATGGACATGTCCTTACTGTTCTCCCAGGTCCAGTTTCCTCTGAGCTTATCACCTTTCCTTGTGAAGCTTTGAATTCATAAGTAGAATGTACATTCTATTAGATTTTTACTGTGTGGTATTAGCAGTGGAAGTTATGTAACCTGAAAGCTATGTGTAATTGTTGATTATTTAAATCTCCGCTCCTTTCCTGTAGAGATGTGTCTAAAAAAAAAAATCAGTAAGCCATCAACACTGAAGCACCATACAGAAAACATGCAGTGCTTCACGGTGTGTGTCCATTCCTTTAATCTCGTGGGTTTATTTTCTAGGTAGTGCACATGAATATAGCTCCTGTCCAGATGATGCCATTTTCCAAAGCTTGGCTCGGGCATACTCCTCTTTTAACCCACCCATGTCGGACCCCAACCGGCCACCATGCCGCAAGAACGATGACGATAGCAGCTTTGTAGATGGAACAACCAATGGTGCTGCTTGGTACAGTGTACCTGGCGGTGAGTTTCCATTTTGCTCTTTGATTATGTGATAGTGGCTTATTTATCATTACCGCTTGAATTTAGAGAATCTTCAATCCTTCTCGATCACTAAGAAGTAGTCTGACTCTGTAGTTCATCCATTAAAATGAGTTAGCTTTCTTCATGAATGATTGCTGTGTATAATTTTGTTTTTATTGATTTAAAAAAAATCAAGATGCTGATCGAAGAGGTAAGGAAAATGAACTGAAGACATCCAGGGGGGAAATATAAATTGAATAGTGTGAACTACCCTACTTTTCAAATTCTGGCCTTAGGGAATAACGTGGCATCCTGATCATTTTAGTCATGTTTCAACTATAAGTACATGTTTATGTTAGAGCGCAGGCTTTGGCCTTTAGCATGTCTCAGTCCACGTACCATTTGTTTGTTTGTACTTATTTTAATGATGAAAAACAGAAAAATTTTGATGTGGAATATTTATTTTATATCCACTACTGTAATAAGTATATTAGATTAAGAAGCTCTTTACCTTTCATGGGGGTCTTTGTTGTTGTTGTTGTTGTTGAACTGAACTGGGGGCCTCACCGCATTCGGGAAGCACACCCCAGTTCAGCATGTGGGTCCTGCCTGGGTCGGAGCCGGGATTTGATCCTCGGTCCTCGGGACTTCAAAGCGAGCACTTAATCCGCTGAGCCATCCGGCTTTCCCTCATGGGGGTCTTAAAATGGAAAACCCCACTACAGCACCGCCCCTGGAGGATGCATATTCTAGAAAACCCAGGCGGCTCGCATGGCTCTCTTTGCCCCAACACAGACTTGGCAGAGCTCTTATTTTTATGGCTACCTGGACCAATCACAGATGTGTAATACTTGCCTTTACCAAGGTTGAAGAGTTGAAATGTGAGATACTGACTGATACTACCCCCACCCCCACTCTTTGCCTAAGAACAATATTCTACAGTATACCTGTAAAAAAAAAAAGAGAAATAATTAGGACAATAGCAATACTAGCTACTGACAGCATTCTGATTTAATATGCTTCTTTTGTTGAATTAATGCACTGAGAAGAATATTTTTCTGATTTTTTCCCCTGATATATGTTTATTCTGTTCCAATTAATATTTTATGTCAGGCCAGATCATATTTAGTACGCCCTCCATAGCTTGAGAAATAAAGTTTATGTCAAGTCTTAGGATTTAGACTGTCAAATACATCTGATGGGAAGTAATTTTATACTTTAATTTTTATAAAACCTTTAGCAATTCCTTTGGGATTACCTTCTTTTTTTTTGGGTGGGGGGGGACAGGTGGAGCATTATATACAGAATGGCAGCTAATCTATATCAGTAAAATAATAATATTAATAACCATTTTAATCATAGTCAATAATTATGTTCCACAGTATTATAATTAAACAATAAAAGAAATCTTTGGGTTTTTAAAAAATTATTATTCTCTACGTAGTGAGCAAAATTAGTGTTTTAGGTCAGGTTTTCTAGAATCAGAACCTGAGATAGAATTTAGATGCTTATAATTTTATTGAGGAAGTGCTCCCTGTATGGAAGTGAGGAAAGCAGGGTAAGGAAGGGAATGGAGCTGAACGAGAATATGGTCTCAGGCAGAGTCCAACCTTGTCCTGAGCCCTTGGGTGGGGGTCCTCAAGTGTAAATCACAGGCAGGGTTGTCTTCCCTTGAGGCCAGGGAACCAGCCTATGGTGGCTCTATATCACTCAGTCATTGGTTGTGAGATTTTTTTTTTTCCCTCTTAGTGTAGGTAATTATCAAAATAAACTTTTCCCTTAAGACTGCTTTTGCTGAGTCCCATTACTTTTGGTGTGTTGCATTTCTATTTTCATTTGTTCAGAATTATTGTTACCTCTTTGATTTCCTCTTTGACCCATTGGATGTTCAGGAGTGTGTTGTTTACTTTTCTATGTATGTGTGAATTTTGCAGTTTTTCTCCCATAATGATTTCTATTTTCATACAATTGTCATTATAAAAGATGGTTGGTGTGATTTCTGTCTTCTTAAGTTTGCTAAGACTTGTTTTGTGATTTATCATGTAATCTATTCTAGAGATTGTCCCTTGTGTGTTTGAGAATAATATGTATTCTGACCCTGTTGGATGCTGTCTTCTGTATGTGTCTGTTAGGTTCATGATCTAAAGTATAGATCAAGGACAGTGTTGCCTTATTGATCTTCTGTCTGGATGATCTACCTACTTATTTTTGAAACTGGGGTATTGGACTCCCCTACTATTATTCTGTTGTCCATTCCTTCCTTCAGGTCTATTAGTGTTTGCTTAATATATTTAGGTGCTCCAGTGTTGAGTGCATATATATTTTTAATATTTACAGACTTTAATGAATTGACTGTTTTATCATAATATAATAATCTTTTTTGTCTCTCATTACAGTTTTTGGCTTAAAGTGTATTTTGTCTGATATAAAGTATAGCTACCTATGCTCTCTTTTGTTTTTCACTTTAATAGACTATCTTTTTCTAGTTTCTTCACTTTGAGCCTATATGTCCTTTAAGCTGATCTGTGTTTCTTGTAGACACCATATATTTGGGTCTTGTGTGTTAATTCTTTCAGCCACTGTATGATTTTTGACTGTAAAATTTAATCTATTTACATTTAAAGTAACTATTCATTGGTAAAGAGTTACCAATGCCATCTTATTGTTTTCTGTCTTTTTTGTAGTTCCCTTGTTCCTTACTTTCTTTTTTGCTCTGTTCCTCTGTGAATTGAGATTTTCTGTAGTGGTATGCTTTGATTCCATTATATAACTTTTTAAAATCTAGTGTAGGTTTTTGTGTATGGTTACCATGAGGTTTACATAAAATATCTTATAGCATGACAGTCAATTTTAAGCTGGTAACATCCTAACTTTGATCACAAACGAAAACTACCCTTTTACCTCCCTCCATGCACATTTTAAATTTTGATGTCACAGTTTACATCTTTTATATTGTATATCCATTAATACATTACTGTAGCTTTAGTTATTTTTAAATATTTTATCCTTTAACCTTTATAATAGGATTAAGTGATTAGCACACCACCATCATATTATAGTATTAGATTGACTGTATACTAACTTTTACCAGTGTGTTGTTTATTTTTGAATATTTTCATGTTACCAATCAGGTTGATTTTGGCACTGAGTTGTGCCACTTTGGAGAAATTAAGGTAAAACTTTTTCCTCTTCTCTTCAATGTGTCCAATCTTGGGTTTTGGGTTTGTTTGTTTGTTTCTTTGTTTTTCTTTCCTCCATTTGCTATAAATTTTCCACTGGATTTCTGGATTTTCACAAAGGCATTCTATTCACCAGTGATTGTCAAAATTGGTGTTTGTTAGGGGAAGGAAGGCTGTGGAAAACTCCTGCTTTGTCATTTTGATGCTGTCACTCCCCTTTGGTCTTCTTTGAAGCTGAGTCCAACAACTTGGGGCATGGTGGATGCCTGCTCATGTTTTCTACAGCAGCAATGCATTAAGCTGCATGATTATTTAAAAACCTGAGGGAGTTCATGCTTCTAAGGTAGTAACAATCTCCTGGGTATATTATTCTGTCCCTTACTGTAGGTGATTTTCCTCATGATTTCCCACAGGCTCCCCAAAATGCACTGGTTGGTGTACCTTTTATACTTGGCTCTCAATTCAGCAGAACAGCTGTTGTGGAGTTTTAGTCTTTGGCTTTCCATTTGGTGTCTTGGCAGGAATGCAAGACTTCAATTACCTCAGCAGCAATTGCTTTGAGATCACTGTGGAGCTGAGCTGTGACAAGTTTCCACCTGAAGAGACTTTGAAGAGCTACTGGGAAGATAACAAAAACTCCCTCATTAGCTACCTTGAGCAGGTAAATGGAATTTTCAGTGTAAAATAGGAGACTTACGGGTAAGAGTGTTTAAACCTTCTGTACAATAGTCTCCTAAGGGGAGCCCAGTCTAGGGGAATCCACCAGAATGAGGATGCTACATTTGGAAAATGTGTCAGTAGTGGTTCAAATAGACTTTAATTTGTCGTGGGCTTTGTGGTTCATGAATATTCACCAAGAACCAGTTAAACTGGAGGGTTGTAGAGATGTAAAATAAAACTCTCTTTTCATTTACATTACTCCAAGCAAGGGTTGTCCTAGGATCCTCCTTCTCCTTAATCACTTTGGGCTTTCAAACACGCCAGGCAGAGCCAGTACTAGAATGAAATAAGTGAGGCATCTGGGATTTAAGGAGGCATTCACTCTCAGGGTCATGCAGGCATGGGATCAGAATCTAGGAGCGAGTGCATCCTTAAATTTTGTGCCCCACATGCCTACTAGTTTACAACTCATGGAAAATAGGTTTTTAGGAGATCTAATTCTGTAATTAGTTGAGAGGAAAACTCATGTGGAGTTTTAAAGAGATGTTTGCAGGAACTGGACTTATAAAGTTAATTTGGGTAAATTGTTAGCTAAGAAGAGCCTCCCACTTAATATCTTTGGACAAGTTGAGTTCTCAAAATTCCCAAAGAATTTCTCAAAGAATAGTTTATGGTCACGTGCTTCAGAATCATTTAGGTTCTTGTTACAATTGAGTTTTCTGTCTCTTCATTAAATTATACTTCCTACAAGGCCGGGCCCTAGAAACTCCATTTCAGCAAGCTTTCTGGGTGACATGTAAATAAGAAAGTGTTTCAGGATTGCTGATATCAACAGTCCTAGCAACAATGTAGAATGTTCTGAATTTTGTAAAAAAAATTTTTTATTATTTTATTATTATTATTTTTTAGACTTGATTGATTGAAATACCCTGGAATCTGAGGAGAAAGCATTACAAGAGGGACAGTATAGTATAGCTTCTCCAGTCATAAGTGAAATTTGCACTTCTGTAATTTCCTTTTCAAAAGCCATAAAATGCCAGGGTTTCCCAATCTGCATTCATATGGAATTGTGACTGCTCATAATACTTTGACTGAGATTTGTTACTACAGCATCTGCCCCACAATTGGCATATCAGAGATAGACATTTACTTATTTATTTGTTAAACTGAACACTGTAATTTGTCTTGGGCTATAGAAGCAGAAAAAAGTAAATTCATAAATATTAAATTAGTATTTTTGGGTCTAATACAGGTGAATTATATTTTTGGAAGTAATTGATTTATTTTTTAATGGTGAGGAAATATAAAACTTTCATGTCTCTGAGGTTTATAATATTGATAATAGCAGTATTATAGTACCTCAAGATGAGTAAAATCATATCCACAATTTTTGTGATCCCTAATAACTCTTCCACTATGTAAATTTCACTCAGAAAGCTAACTTTTCATGTTTCCAGTGGCTAAATTTAAATGTATTAGTTTTGATTGGCTGATTTTTAAGTCAATTTTGGGGAAAAGTCAAAGATTCACTAGGCCCTAGATATGTCTTTTTGCTTCTAACATGTATTTACTCTCTTCTCACTATACTGGTTGCCAATAACTTAATCACTTATTATTACTGACAGCATTCTTAGCTTTATACCATTGTATAACATTTTAGAGGTTCCACCGGGGGGAAAAAAAAAAAAGCAAATGCAGAAAATTTGCTAACAACCAGGGGCATCTCTTCTACAAAACATTATACCACTGACAAATTTATTCTCTTATGACAGATATATGAGACTTAATCTACCATCTGTATGGAGATATTTAAATATCAATAGCAAAAGAAAATTAATTTTCTGGGGCCAAATTGAGTAGCAACCCTAGCCTTTAGGAGGTCAGAGCATATATTTTGTTAAGTAATCAAGCTTAATGAAATACCATTTGATATTCCCTAAGCAGTATTTCCTCAAAGACCTGAAGTGACTCTCAAACACATACTGACTGAAAAAAGCTGTTTTTGTAGTTTTCATTGCAATATTTATTTGATGACTGCAACTTAATTCAGGAGGATTATTCTATACAATTCTTCTGTTTTCTTTCTAAGTCCAATTTCCAGCTATGTTTTTTCATGACAGTTATTTTCAACCAAAATTTTATTGTTAATTTGTTAATGCCAAGGTAGTCTCAGTGTATATCTTTATTTATTTATTTATTTATCAAGAATGAACAAACATTAAAAGACCATAATGTAATATTCTTGTTAACTGACAGTGGCCATATCAAAGAATCCTAGGTGACCAAATTTGAAATAGAAAATAATAAAAGATGTGTTTTGGTGGTTCAGAGGGTACTTCACAGTCTTTCTTTGACTCAGAACAGGATATTAATTTTCTCCAGATGTCCACTGAAGAAACAGCAGAGTGAATACATTCACTCTGACACATTCAAACAACACATTGAAAACATTCAGTGGCCTTTTGAGCATGCTTTGATTCTTAAAGAACAGGGATCTGTATAGTCTTTTGCTAGAAAAAAAGGAGAAGATTGATATGAAATGGATCTTTAGGTCATTTCTAGTATGGATTTTTCCTTATTCTTGACCTTCACAGATACACCGAGGAGTTAAAGGATTTGTCCGAGACCATCAAGGTAACCCAATTGCCAATGCAACAATATTGGTGGAAGGAGTAGACCATGATGTTATATCTGGTAGGTGCTCTTTGCCATAGTCTGGAGGCTCTAGCATTATATTATGATCAATTATTATCACAATTCTTATGCTGTTTTATGCAAAACAATGAAATGCCTCTTGTTTCTTTATCTTCTTTCTGCCCCCAGCTTCTAGCTAGTTAAATTTCCTGGGTGGGAGCAGTTCAGGCAGTTACTTAGGATGGCTGCTGGGTTTAGAAACTGAGGTACAGCAGGTGGCGCCCTTCGCTCAGCCTTGTCACTCCAGAGCTGAGAGGCGGTGCCATCCGCTTGAGAGTCTCCGCAGTTCCTAAGGCAAAGGAAGAACACAGTCCAGCTAAACTACCAGTGTTGTTCTGCTCTCTCTTAAGAAGAGGTGCTAACGAGCTGTTCATGGGTGGGAATGAGAAGCGTAGCAAAGAAGATAACTGTGGGCATGTTGTGTAGGATTTCCCATACATTTCTTCATTTAACCCATATCATAAATCCAGACTTACTCAAGGTTAAACAGTATGTTACAGGATTGAAGTTGATGTTATTTCTCAGTTTTAACTACATTTTAGTTTTCTCTTTTTGAACCTAATGCTGCTGTACATCCCTGGCAAACCTATCTACTCCTGTTAATAAATGTCTATGCACTTATTTTTAAAAAAGATTTATTGTTTTGAGAGAAAGTGAGAAAGAGAGAGAGAGAGAAAGAGAGAGAAGGAGAAAGGGCCCACAGTCTCCATAGTTGTACATTATTAGTTGTGACTTGATTCCATTTGACATATGTGTATGTGGGGTTGTGTGGGGCAGGAACTGAACTGGGGCCACCTGCATGGGAGGTGAGAACATTCACCGTCAAGCCATCCTGGGGGTTCCCAGTTGTGCCTCAATTCAGCACGTGGGTTTGCACAGGCCGGGGCTGGGAATTAACCCCAAGACCTCATGATTGCAAGACAAGTGCTCAACCACTGAGCTATCCTGGCATTCCTATCTGTGCACTCATTTTAGTTTAACTGTTATTTGTTGAGATCTTTTGAACAAAATTAATACTCTTTTTAACTATAAACTTTTTACATATTTCTAGACCTTAAACTCATTTTCCAAACCACTTTTTCACATTTGTGCTCTAACACTCTAGTTATTCATTCATTCAACAGTTATTTATGAACAGCCTAGTGAGTGCCAGCATACCTTCCCAACCGCATACCAGGATCTGTGCTAAGATAGTTCCCTTAGCCCTGTAGGAGGTGGTTTTCTGAGGAAGACACCCAGGTGTTGATTCCCTTTGGCAACAAGATACCTCTCCTATCTAGTAACCCTAGTGTGCATATGGGCATTATTTTCTCTGCATTCCGTTATGTGAAAATGTTAGTAGAATCTCATGTGGGGAATAAATAGAGGTAGAATGGATGCAAATTGAGGGTGGGCTGTGGGGCACTCCAGCTTTTCGAGGGCAGGGCAATGAGGAAGAACTGGCAATGGAATCTAAGGCAGGGAAAAAGTCAGTGTGCATTGTCCTGGAAGCTTGGAAGTGTTTCAAGGAGATAGTGCTAAGGAGTGGCAAGTAAGATGAACCATGTGAATAAACCAATGTGGAGAATCTTGACAAAATCTGTTTCAGTGGGGTCGTGGGAACCTGAGTGGGGAAGTCCAAGAGAGAATAAGAGAAGTGACATTAGAGATAAGAGAGTATTAACAAATCTTTCCAGGAATTTTGCTACAACGTGAAGAAGATAAATGAGGCACTAACTGAAAGGAGATGTAGAGGTTAGGGTTAGAGGTAGATTGGAAGAGATGGTGATGGGGACTTGTTTTTTGGATTGTTTCTATTTTCACAGTGAAATAAGATGTAAAGCGCCAACTGAGAGTGAGGATGAAGAGGGTGAGTTAGAGGTGCTGGGACCTTGCTACTCAAAGTAAGGCCCCCTACCAGCAGCTGAATTTAAAATCACCCTGGAGCTGGTTAGAAATGCAGAATCTCAGGCCTCACCTCAGAGCTAGGGATTTAGAATTTTCATCTTACCAATGATAATGCACCGATTGAGGAAAATGGGAGAGTGAAAGGCTAGTGACAGAGAGACTAGAAGGAAGGCAGGACAGTGCCATGACCTGTGTGAGGTTGCTCTTTATGAATCAGAGACAGATGGGCTTGGGTGTGTTCTTTCCCCAGTTCCTCGCAGCCGCACAGGGGCAGGCCTGAAGTTGAGAGCTGGAAAGTAGCCAGGCTTGGTGCTTGGCCAGGCTTGTATGACCAAGTGAGAAAAAGCAAATGAGTTGAAGGCGTATGGGTGAGAGTGATTGTGGTGGTGGACCACAGAACCTAATCTAGGTTGAGAGGGAACTGCGGATATGGAGAGAGGGGATGTGAAATGTTAGCAGCTTAAGAATTCTCTGCAGAACTTGTTGAAATGCAGTTCCCAGAAGGCACTCTGGACCAATGTGTTGTGAATCTTTAGAAATCTAAATTTCTAATGAGTGCCCCAGGGATTGTGGTGAGACTGTCTTTGGGCCACACTGATTTAGACTCTCAAACTATCAGGTCTTCACTTGGCAAGATACTTGGCAAGAATCAAAACAAACATTATGCTAGAAGCTGTGACCCCACTGCTTGGGGAATGGAGATAATATTATTACCTGTGTTACTTCTGACGTGATTATGAGGATACATTATTTTAGATTTATTAGAAAATTTATATAGTTGTAATTTTGCTACAGGAGATGATGCCCTCTAGATGGTTTCATGTTCTTTTATAGTGGAATTTCTTCAACATAGGGAATAAAAGAAGCTGAACTGAGATATAGTGGGTAGTCCATAGCTGGTGTAATTAAGCATTTTACACATGTGCCTTATGATTTGATATTTTGTTTCCCTGCAGCAAAAGATGGTGATTACTGGAGACTGCTTGTACCAGGAAACTATAAACTCACAGTCTCAGCTCCAGGCTATCTGGCAACAACAAAGAAAGTGGCGGTTCCTTATAGCCCTGCTGTTGGAGTAAGTAATCATAATAAGTGTTAAGATTTAAGTACTTAACACATGCCAGACATGGTTTAGTGGCTTATGTTCAATCTTCATAATAATCATATGAGGTAGGTACCATTATTATGTCCATTTAACAGATGTGAAAACTGAGTCCTAGAAAAGTTAAGTAACTTGATCAAGTTACTCATTGTGAAGCTCTGTTATTGTTTCTCATTTTTGAAGAGATCCACAAGAAAATCAAAACATAAAAAAATTTAACTATTTTTTGTGACATTGATTTTAAACTATTAATAAGTGAGATCTGTTACATTTATCTTTTTATCTCTAGTATCTAGTACAATACTTTATTCAGTGAGTATTCGGAAAAATAAATTATTCTTGCAAGATAATTTTAGGCATTAACTGAAACTTTATTAAGCACATATTATGAGCAAGACCCTCTACATTAAGCACTATCTAAAAATACATTAAAATTAATTAGATACCATTTATTTTGCTAGGAAGGTGATAGTCATGACACCAAAACTACTCTTAGAGAACAGGATTTTACTACTATCTTTGTATTACATTACCAGACCCATATAATGGCTTATAGGATTTTTCAATCAAATGGCTTATTTGAAAAGACTTTATTGTACTACCCAAAGTTTACAGTATCAATGCTTGAGTTTTGCACACAAAATATCTTGAGTTTTCAACTGGTGCTTTGGTTTTGACTGTGTGTACGTGCGCACTTGGCTGTATAAGTATTCAAATTTTAAGGTTAATGAAACCTGGAAAAAAGTATCCCCGACACAGGCTGTGAAAGTGTCACCTGTTTCAATCCTTAGGCTTTGTAGCATGTGTTACTTCAGGGAGGTTGTGAGTGTCATCACATTCCTAAATAAGCAGGGGTTTAAGTGGCTAATTGGGAAACTCAGTTTCTTCTGTAATGGGGGCATAAAAGACTAGAGGGCTCTGGGAGGATCCTGGTTGTGGGTGTTGCATTTTCAATACCCTTTAGGCAGAAGTGCATGAATTTGTCATGGCCCTCAGAAGGACACCCAATTCCTGGGCCTCTGACATCTGTGGTGGTTTGGAGATGTGTACTGCCATCAGTTGTTTTTTTTTTTTGGGTTTTTTTCCCCTAGCAGATTCAAAATTCTGTCAAGCAGAACTTTGTGGTTTTGGAATACCAGGACATTGAACTGCATTCTTTCAAAGTCTCTTAGCTGTTAGGAGAAAATTGAAGGTGGACATAGAAGCTTTGTGAATTTTTAAAGGCAGAAAATTAATTCTAAATTACATCTTTTTACTGAAGGAAAAACTGCCTTTAAGTAATCTGTCTTTCATTCAATTTTAAATAATCCTACAGAGAGCTATTAGATCAAAGCACATTTCAAACATAATGTCTTTTGTTTGTTTGTTTTTTCACTAAAAGTATCTTTTATCATGAGAGATTTTTAAGGATATACTATAAATCAGGTAGCTAGATTGAGTTTACCCTGTAAGCTCTAAAACTGTTATTACTTTTTAAAATTTCATATGAACTTTGATAACAATATATACCTGATTTTCTCTTTTAGGTTGATTTTGAACTGGAATCATTTTCTGAAAGGAAAGAAGAGGAAAAGGAAGAATTGATGGAATGGTGGAAAATGATGTCAGAAACTTTAAATTTTTAAAAGGGCTTCTAAGTAGCTGCTTTTATGCTATCTATATGGTGTAGTATGATGTAATGTGGCCATTTTCTTTTTGATTTTGTGCAGTTAATACTTAACATTGACTTATTTTTTAATCATTTAAATAGTAATAGACATTACTTAAAATAAATAATTAGACTCTTAGGTAAAAACATATAACTTGGGTCTATTTCTTCTCTTATATAACATTAATTTTCCTACCTATATTATATGAAAGATTGTAGAAAAGTTTAAGTGATCTTGCCATCTTGGACTTAAATGCAATATTCACATTATTGACAACATAGAACTTTTTGAGTACTTCTAGCTTTTAAAAATTAACCAAGTCCTTTTAATGTAATCGATTGACAATGTCACATAATGAATGCCATTGAAAAGGTCAACGGCTATAGCTTGGAGTTATGAGCACTATACTGAAAGAATTAAATAATTCGGTATAAACTGTCATTTGTCTCTTGTGTTGACTAACTATATAAGCATGATCTTGTTAATGCATTTTTTGATGGGTAGAAAATGTAAATGTTAGCCAGTTTTATGAAGGAAACAGAAATTGATTTCGTGCTTTTATACAGAGGGGATATGCTGCTATTATCATTCAGCCTGTTAACAGTACTTTAAAATTTAAGGTTTTCTACTGGTTGTAGACTGGCCCAGAATTGCATTCTAAGTGAATAAAGGTTAAAAAAAAAAATCCACATGGTCTGTATTTTAATTCTGTATGATCTTTGACCTAGCATTATGGTCTCATTATTTATAAAAAGTATTCCCTTGATAGTGGACTCTTATTTGTTCCTCTTCTATATTTTTAAATTTATTAACTGGCTGATGTACACCAGGCACAGTAGAAGCGCTGTGTATATTATTGGCGTGGACAAAAGGCTCTGATTCCTTGGATCTTATCGATCATTGTTTGGACATAGACTAAATATCCACACAAATGGATATGCAATTAATCATTGTGACGAGTATAATGACAGAAAAAAGTAGTGTATGGAGAAAAAGAATGTCAGAGCAACTTAAATTAGACTGGATGAGAGGGCTCAGGGGTGGCCAATCAATATATTATAAGCCCAGACCTAGACTATGAGTAAGTGTGAGCAGTGCAGAGTGAATGAGCGTAGGGGTGTTGTGGGCACATGCACACGTGTGTGTTAGTATGGTTGATCAATGTCCCAGGTACAGGTACAGGTGTTTTTTGTTTGTCTGTTTGTTTTTAAATAGTGCTAACTGTCATAATAATAGACTCCCAAATATATGATGGCTTAAGCACAATAGAAGTATATTTCTTACTCAGGTGAAGTAGATGGCTTTACTCCACACAGTCATTCTGGGAACCATGGTGACAGAAGATCTACCATCTTCTACGTGTGGCCACCAAAGTTGCATGCTGGTCCTCTCCACTGCAGACAATGGGAAAGAACATAGAGGAGCATATGTGGAAAGTCCTTACTTAGTTAGGGCTAGGCCAGGAAGTGGCAAATATTCTGCTCACATCACATTGCCTAGTATTCCCTAGCTACAAGACTTCCAGTGGAGTCTGGGAAATGTAGTCTAGCTGCACACATAGGTGTGTAAGGAGAATGTGATCTTTAGTAAGCATCTAGCAGTCTCTGCTGGATAGAAGGAATAGCAGGTGCAAAAGCGTCGGAGTAGGAAAAAACATGGCTTGCTGATGAAGGACTTAAAGAAGGACAGGATGACTGAGGTGTGGAGTAAAGGCCAAGAAAGTGGACAGGGACAAAATTGAAAATTTAGGATATTGTTTTTAGAACCACCGAATATTCTTAAACTAGGAATGGACTTGATCTAATTTATGTTTTAAAGGTAGTTCTGGCTGCTGTGTAGAGAGTAGAATCTAGTTAGGAAGCTATTACAGTGGTCCAGAAGAACAGTGACTTGATCAGGTGGTGGCATTAAAGATAAAAAGAGGTGGGTGGGTTTATGATTTATTTCAGAGGTAGACTTGACAGGTTTTGGTGAGAGATTACACATGGGTCATTAAGGAGAGGCAGGTGTCTAAGATGACATGGTTCTAACTTGAGCAAATGGGTACATGCCATTTAGCATATCAGAGAAACAGCAGATTGGAAAAGGTGAGAAGAAAAAAATTTCAGTATAGGAAATGTTAAGCATGAGATGCTTGTGCTTGTGAGATACACAAATGGAGGTGTTGAGTGTATGGTTGGTTATGCTATCTATGAAACTCTAAATGAAGCCTGGGATTGGAAATAGAAATTTGTGTATAATTGACATATGCATAAGGTGATTATATTATTTAATCATCCAAACCAGAACAGTTTTGAGAATGGTATGGGCACAGCTAATTTTGCCAGCATACCAGCTATAATCCAGAACTACCTGGAGCAAGCTTGGAGTATAGGGTTACGTACATATAGGTACCGTAGTATTTAAAGTTGTGGGAATATATGAAGTCTTCTAGGAGGAGCACACAGAGTTAGAGAAAAAAGAAAGATCAGGACTGAGCTCTGAGAAACTACAGACTTTTGTTCCTTGTGGTTTATATAAGACAAAATAAACCAGACTATGTTATAGTAAGAAGCAAACCCTAAATCTTAGTGGTTTAACTTAACAGTGATGTATTTTTCATGAAAAGTTTGTAGGTCCATGTACCTCTCCAGGACGTTTGTCTTACTTGTAGTGACTCAACAATGCAGAAGGTTTCACCCTTGTGGCTCTGCTGTCTCAGCATAAGGTTTTCTTCCTCAGTCTCTTGTCTTGCTCACAGGAAGAGATACTGGAAGTCACTTCTGTCCATAGCTCATTGGCCAGGATAAGGCACCCAGCTTTGTTTGGTGAGCAACACTATCAACACCATAGTCTTCCCTTCTGATCTTCAATATCACTTTGCTCCCCCTTTTTCAAACATAGGTTTCACTTAACCCCTACACAGGGGAGGCTACTTAAATTCACACCAAGTCAAGGCCTTGAGCTTCAACTGGGATTTTAAGTGATTCCTACATTAGCCTCTCTATCAGGTCTGTGTATGGCCATTCATGCTCCAGAATCCCAAGAACTCAAAAGGCATGTTGTACACATCCCTCACACACAACAAGTAATGGTAGAATAATGTCAAGATAATGTCAGTAAGCACTGTGTTTGGAAAGTGAAGAATAGGTGCATAGCACTCACTGGTCTGCAGCAGTTCTGCAATCTGGCCTCCCTGTTGGGGATGGAGAATGTTCCTGGCTTCAGAATTAATTCCATGCTTTGGAAAGCACTTCCTTCTCCGTTGTTCCCCATGGCCACAGCCATGCCCTCTTGAACTCCTCTCTCATTCACTCAGGACCTAGGTTAACAGAGGCCCCACATGGCTTGGCTGCCCATCTGGATTGTGAAACCTCCACAGTCACTGCAGAAGAGGAAAAGTGAGACTGAAGAACCAAGAACAAAGTTTTAATTGCCTTAGCCTGCTCACAATTCATTGGCCGGGACTAGTCACATGGTCTCATCTCACTGTACAGGATGCAGCAAATGTGGGGCAGGGAAGTAGGATGTATATTCAAGACCAAGTCAACTACGCAAGGAAGGTGTTAATTTCATGAGTATTTTTTTTTTTTAAAGAGAGATTTTTTTTTTTTTTTTTTTGACAGAGAGAGAGAGATACAGACACAGAGACAGAGAACTGAACTGGGGGAGCTCCCCAGTTCAGCATATGGGTCCGCACGGGC
>PVKE010029047.1:0-20515 GCA_004027555.1 Craseonycteris thonglongyai | reverse complement strand
AGGGGGACCTGATTCTGGGAGCTGGGCACATAATGCGATGCATGGGTGATGTGATGTGGAGTTGTCCATTGGGAAACTGTCTGATTGTTACCAACCAATATCACCCCATTAAATTTAACAATAAAATATAATAATATTAAAAAAAAAAAAAAAAAATCCAGAATCACAGGGAAGCCAGGATGGCTCAGGGGTTTAAGTGCTTGCTTTAAAGCCCCAGGACTAAGGATCAAATCCCAGCCCTGGCCCATGAAGAACCATATGCTGAACTGAGGTGTGCTTCCCATGCGAGAGGTCCCCAGTTCAGTTCTCACCCCCTGGTTCAGCCTCTGGCTCAAGGGGATGTGCCTCCCATGTGAGAGATCCCCAGCCCAGTTCCTGCCCTGCACAGCCCCAACCCATCTATGTGGAACAAAAACCATGTCGAAAACTGATGATGGAAACTGATGATGTACAACTAGGAAGACTCCTCTGGGCCCTCCCCCTTCTCTGTGTCTCTCTCACTCTCTCTCTCTCTATGTCAAAAATAAAATAAATCTTTAAGAAAAAAAATCCAGAATCACACGTGGATCATCTTCAAACATTAGACCCCTTCCACACACCATTCCACATTCCTCTCCTAAAGTTTAACCTTATTTAAAGTCCCCCTCATTACCTTTAATCTTTATCTGGACAGAGGACTAGATGGATAATGGCCATACTTCCATATTTACTTGAATCCCAGTATCTCATTTTATCTTCCCTGTGCACTGCTTCTTTTCTTATCTCAGAAAAGGAGATAGCCACCTTTAAAAAGCTTCAGACTTCAATTCTAGCTTTTAATCCCATTCCTTCTTGATAGATAGCTGGGGATTTTGCATTGCCTGAATCCCATCTCTCTTGCATCCTTCCTTTCTTATCCTTCTTTTGCCTTCATTTACATGTCTTTTTCAAAAGCCACTTTAGCTTGAATTCCATGCAATTAATATTATCATTTAAGTCTTTCCTTAAACTGGTGATTTATAATAATATCCTCCTTAGGTCCCTGGAATCTGGTTTTTATTATAAGTATACTCCTGACAATAAACTTTCTAGTATCACCAATGCTTCTAACTTTTAATTGATACTACTATTAGATCAGAAATTGTGATCTATTCCTTTCTGGAGAATAACTCCCTGACTCTCAACAATTGGTTTTTAAAATAGTTCTAAGTTTTCAGAACTTGACCATGTCTTTCCTGTTTCTCTTCTTACATTGTTAACTTTGCCTACTCCCAAGGGCCAATCTATAGCTTTCTGTTCTCTTTTCATACTCCCTCTCACTTCAAACTGATGATTCTCAAATGAAACACCTAGCTTATGCCAAGTCAGTCAAGCCTTAAGCATGGCACTGGAAATAAAGCAATAAGAAGATAGAGACTGGCCTCAAAGAGCTTACAACTCAGAGATTCTGCTGTATAAAAACTATTAATATCAGTTCTTCAGGGTGCCGTGGTAACTCAGCAGGTTGAGTACTTGCTTTGCAACTGCAAGGTTCGGGGATCGAATCCCATTCCCAGTCCATGTAAACCCATATGCTGAACTGTACTGCAACTGTTAACTGCTGAAATGGAGGTGAATGTTCCCACCTCCCATGCAGGAGGCCCCTGCCCTACATTTGGTTCCCATTCCACGTGCATGGCCCCACATCCCTCTGTGTAGAAGGAAACTGTCACAACTAATGATGTACAACTATGGAGACTGCTCTCGGCCCTTCCCCGTTCTCGCTCTCAAACAATAAAATAAATCTTAAAAAAATTAAAACTATCAATTCTACCCTGGCACAGGATTTTAAAAAAAGATTTATTTTATTGTTTTGAGAGGAGAGAGAGAGAGAGAGAAGGGGGAGGGGGGAGGGCCTGGGGACGCCTCCTTAGTTGTGTATCATTAGTTGTAACATAGTTTCATTCCACACAAGTGGATGTGGGGTCATGTGAGCTAGGAACCAAACTGGGGGCCTCCTGTGTGGGAGATGAGAACCTTCACTGCCATCTCAACAGTTACCAGTTGTGTTGCACCTTAGTTCAGCATATGGGTTGGCACAGGACAGGGCTGGGATTCATTCCCTGGACCTCATGGTTCCAAGGCAAGTGTTTAACCTGCTGAGCTGGCCCGGCATCCCCTATTTATAACTTTTTTTTTTTTTTTTTGGTATTTTAAGAATATTTGGCATTCCTCAAAGTAATAAAAGTATGGTATAATCTTTGTAAGTTTTACGTTTTTCTGTTGAGTTCCATGATTCATCCTAAATTAATATTTGTGTATGGTATGATGTTAAGCTTTTTTCCCCCATGCATTTCTCCTAGTTTATTACCACCATTCATTACAAAATAAAAAGGCAAAATTCTGCTTCCTCAATAGTCTTGGTGACTTTGTCAAAGTCAAAAATAATAATAAGGGGAAGCCGGGATGGCTCAGTGGGTTAGGTGCTCACTTTGCAGTGCCGGGGACCGAGGATCGAATCCCGGCCCCGGCCCGTGCGGAACCATGTGCTGAACTGGGAGCTCCCCCAGTTCAGTTCTCTCTCAATCTCTGTATCTCTCTCTCTCCCTCTCCCTCTCTGTCAAAAATAAATAAATAATTAAAAAATAAATAAGTAAATAATAATAAGTACATGGTATTGGTATAAAGACAGACATATGTACCAATGGAATAAAAAAGGAGAGCCCATAAATAAACCCTCATATGTATGGTCAAATGATTTTCAACAAGAGTGCCAAGGGGGAAGCCAGGATGTCTCAGCAGGTTGAGCGCTCACTTTGCAGCCCCGGGGACCAAGGGTCGAGTCCTGGCCCCGGCCATGCGGACCCATGTGCTGAACCAAGGTGTGCTTCCCATGTGTGAGGCCCTCAGTTCGGCTCTCGCCCCCTGGTTTGGCCCCTGGCTCAAGGAGGCATGCCTCCCATGCGGGAGGCCCCCAGCCTGGTTCCTGCCCTGCGTGGCCCCTGCCCACCTGTGTGGAACAAAGTCATGTAGAAGACTGATGAACCACAACTGTGGGGGTGGCTCTGGGCCCTCCCACTTCTCTCTACTTGTCTCTCTGTCTCTATCAGAAACAATAAATCTTAATAAAAAAAAAAAGTGCCAAGAACATTCAATGAATAAAAAAAGTCTTTTCAACAAATGTTGTTGGGAAATCTGGATATCCACAAGCAAAATATTATGTTAGACCCTTTCCATAATGCCATATATAAAAATTAACTCAAAATGTATCAAATACCTAAACATAAGGCACAAAACTATAAAACTCTTAGCAGAAAACACAGAAGAAAAACAAGTCACTGGATATGGCAATGATTTCTTGGATTTTGAAACCAAAGAAAAACTGGGTAAGTTGGACTTCAAAATTAAAGACTTCTGTGTATCAAGGGATACTATCAAGAAGGAAAAAAAGACAGCCCACAGGATAAAAGAAAATATTTGCCAATCATATATTTATCTCCTAAGGGATTAATATCCAGAATACATTTTTAAAAAATCCTACAACAACCACCCCCCTGCCCCCAAAAAAGAAAGAATAGAGAAAAGAAAAAAAAACCCCAAAACCCAATGAAAAAGTAGGCAAAGGACTTGAATAGACATTTCCTCAAAGAAGATATACAATTGGCCACTAAGCACATGCAAAGATATTCAATATCATTAATCATTAGGAAAATGCAAATCAAAACTACAATGAGATACTGCTTCACACCCATTAGGAAGGCTATTACAAGAAAACAAAACAAAACAGAAAGTAACAAATGTTATTTAGGATGTGCAGACATTTGAACCTTGTCCACTGCTGGAATGTGAAGTGGTGCAGCCACGGAGAAAAACGGTATGGCAGTTCCTCAAAAATTAAACACAGAATTACTGTTATGTTCCAAGAAGCCCAATTCTGAGTATATGTCCAATAGAAGTGAAAGCAATGACTCAGATATCTGTATATCTCTGTTAACAGCAGCATTATTCACAATAGCCAAATGCTGGAAGGAAGTTAAGTGCCTACCGATGAATAAATGGGTAAACAAAATGTGGTATATACATAAAATGAAATATTATTCAACATTCAAATGAAGAAAAGTTTGACACAGGCTGCAACACAGATGATCTTAGAAGATATTATATTATGCTAAGTGAAATAAGCCAGAGATAAAAGAACAAATATGTACTGTATGATTCTACTTATATGAGGTTCCTAGAGTTGTCAAATTCAAAGACAGAAACTAGAATGGTGGTTGCCTGAGGTTGAAGGGCATGGTAGAATAGAGAGTTAGTGTTTAATGAGTACAGAAATTCAGTTGGGGAAGACATAATAAAACGTTCTAAAAATGGATGATGATATAAGTACAACAATGTGAATATGCTTAATGCTACTAAACCATACACCTAAAAATGGTTAAAATGGCAAATTTTATATTGTACATTTTACCACAATTCTTACATGAAAAAAAATAATAATAAATTGGGCTTCATAAAAATTTTAACTTTGCTAGTTAAAAAGACAGTTATAAAATAAAAATGTTTTGGAAACATACTAAACATCGCAAAACATGTATGTGCTGTAAGTCCACTTTTGGTTTATAACTAGTTGATGGCTCACTGGAATACAGCAAGGAAGATGAGGACATCAGACTCTACTTTGACCTGGACCAGCAATAATGTGGTATTTTGTTTCCCATTGTTTCTGTTTCTCAGATGTATAGCTAACTCCAGGACTTCAACCCTCCCCCATGAAGTTCTAGAGGAAACTATACATTCAAGGCAAAAAAAAAAACAGAACAAAAACAAAACAAAAGCCACCACCACCACCACCATCAACAACAACAAAAACCTAGCCACAAAGCAATTAGTTTCTAACTGAAAACCTTCCTAGGGGATCCAACTTCACTGTAGTCCTTAACACCTTCTAACAAGTTTTTAATGACATTTTAAGAGGCAATGCATGCAAGAGTGCATGGTATGACTGCTGGCACAAAATAGATGCTTAACAAATATTAGTGTATCTATCTAAAAATCTAAAGACTTGCTTCTCAAAATGCAGTACATTAACCAGGAGTATCTGTTATTACTTCATATGCTTATAAGAAATGAAAAATCTTGGTTCCCACCTCAGCCCTACCAAATGAGAATGTGAATTTTTAACCACATCTTCAAGAAATTACTATGTGCATTCATAGCTGAGAAGCCCTGATATAGAATAGGGGTCCACAAACATTTTCCATAAAGGGTCAAGTCCTAAGTATTTCAGTCTTTACAAGCCAACAGGCAAAATCATGTATAGATGTTTATATAACAAGATGAAAACTTTTTATTGAAAAAATTAAAGACATAATAACTGAGTATAATATTTTATAATGTGTAAGTGCAAATTAAAAGAATGAAATTCTTTGGGGGGGGTAACATTTCAATTCATTCAAATTTCCTATCTGATAAGGCTGATCAGATTTTATGCATTTATCTTTGAAACTGTCTGACAGGTTTCGCCAAATACTGAATCAATCCACAAGCACATGACTTTAATTGAGTATATTCATTACTTCAAAGACAGTTATAGAAGTCTATTAGATTCTTCTTCTGATATTTGCCTTTCAGTATGTCATTACATTGTAGATTAATCACTTTCAATTGAAGGTTAGGTAGAAGTTCCTCAAGTACACAATGAAATGGATTTTGAAATATGGAAACTTTCTACACTTGCATCAATGTCTGGAAAAATGCTGGAACTGTACAGTTTGAGGTTGGAAAATAGATTCATGCAAATTCATGTGGGAATGAAAATCTTACTTTGACAGCATGAGAAGTGTATAAAGCAGCTTGATGTTACTTGTGATTCAAACATCAGTTGCCACTGACTTTACTGCAGCTAAAATTTGCATGTAAGCATTATTTTGCCTTTAACTTTTTGGTTAAATTTGTTTAAAAAACATTTTCAAGTCTCTAGAAAAAGCTAAGCTCCAAAAGCCAATTTATATTTGATAATAGCGGTTGAAGGTTGTCTTCTCGGTTCAGAAAAATTTCAATCTCAGTCCTAAACTCAAAAAAATGCAATAAAAATTTACCACTGCTAAGCTAGTCAGGATATTTATTTTCTGTTCCTAACAAAAATTTATGTAGCTCCCAATAAATTTAACAATTAAACAAAAATATATGGAGCTGATGCTAGTTAAGTCTATGAGATCAAATGGAAGTTCACCACTGACAATACTGATTTAACAATATGATAAATTCAAATACTTTCTGCAAAGTACAAGCTGATGAATAATACAATAAATTACCACAGGCTATGAACACATTTTTATAAACTTTGTGAATTTGTGCAAATAAGCCTTTCTGTTCCACACATATTTTTACAACCAGCAGTTATAGCACATCTGAGCAGATTCTATCTACTTCAGTATTTTCAGAATGTACTCAGTAGTTTCTCAACTTTGAAATTATTCAAACAAACAATAACTGAGTCATATCAATAATACTGTCAACTCATCAAGTGCCAAGGAAAACCACCTGTATCACTTGCCTTGTTTTTTAAATGACTTCAAATGTCCTCAACTCTTAAATCAGCTGTTCTTGTCAAAAATTTAATTGTCCAGGGGAAGCCAGGATGGCTCAGTGGGTTGAGCGCTTGTCTTGCAGCCCCAGGGTCTGAGGATTGAATACTGGCCCTGGTCCGTGTGGACCCATATGCTGAACTGGGGTGTGCCCCCAGTTCAGTTCTCACCAGGTGAGCTTCCCATGTGGAAGGCGGCCCCTGGTTCAGCTCCTGCCCAGGGCTGCTTCCCATGTAGGAGGCCCCCAGCTCATGGGGGCATGCCTCCAATGCGTGAGGTCCCAGGCCCAATTCCTGCACTGCGCAGACCCGCGCCCACCTGTGGATTGAAACTACCATATTTTTCGCTTCATAAAACGCACTCCCTCACCCCCCCGCCCCAAGTGGGTGAAAATGTCTGTGCGTCTTATGGAGGAAATACTGCTTCACAGACCACGATGTATTATCTGACCTCTCAGTGGTAGAGACAATTGTTAGAAGAGGACGTGGTAGGCCCATGAAAAACCCCTGGGGATGCTTAAATGTCCCATTTTACTGCTGAAATCTCAGGGTGTCTGGTCAGTTGCCGTCTGCCTTTGCCCATCACCCGGGACCTGGGAGATGCACAGAGCCGCCTGACACTCCCAGCTACAACCACTGACCTGTCAAATCAACTGAAGCTAGCAATAGGTATGAGCACATTCTGCCAACTGCCAATTGTCTTTGACACTGGGTGGGGTCTATGCCAATAGAATCGCCTCCACTACCAACCAGCTAACTGCCAAGGGAGAAATTGGGGGAAGCTGAGCTTTCAGAAGGTTAGAGGTACTTTTTAATTCCTTAGTTCCTATTCTGTAATGCCCTGGTATCACACCATCTCAGTGCCAGTCTGTGGTTCCAGAAAAATGGTCAGTTTACGCAGGAGACTGAGATGGCTGGTGATGTGTAGGACAGTGAGGCTGTCGGTACATGTTGGAGGGAATAGTGTGCTGTTGGAAGGATCAGTAGGCAGGCGCTGGCCTTCCTTTAGCTACCTCATGTGCCTACTCTCTGGCTGTACCTGCTTGCCATGCATGAGTGATTTCCCACCTGTAGACTACATCCTGAAGGGCTTCTGAAAACACCTGCTTTATTAGTGCTTGACCAGTTTAGAACACATATCAGCGAAACTACTAAAAAAGAACTTTAAAGAAGTAAAGACTCATCTAGCTGTAATTCCTGGGGGTCTTACCAGCAAGTTGCAACCTCTTGACATTTCCATCAACAAACCATTTAAAGTCCTTATGCAAGAAGAGTGGGACAAATGGATGGCTGCTGGTAAACATGATCTGACACCTATTGCACGAATGAAGAGGCCCACTGTCACTCAAGTTTGTGACTGTGTTAAAACATCATGGTACTCAGTAAAGGAAGAAGCTGTTGCACATTCAAAAAATGTGGCATTAGTTGGGAAAGCTGGGATGGCTCAGCAGGTAAAGCACTCGCTTTGAAGCCCCAAGGACCGAGGATCGAATCCCAGCCCCTGCCCATGCGGACCCACACGCTGAACTGGGGTGTGCCCCCAGTTCAGTTCTTGCCGGGACCTATGTGGGAGGCTCCTGGCCCAGTTCCTGCCCTGCGCAGCCCTGTGCCCACCTGTGGAGTGAAACTACCGGTATATGGAAAACTAATGTCAACTATGGAGACTGCTCTGGTCCCTCCCCCTTCCCTCTGTATTCCTCTGTCTGTTTCTCTCTGTCAAAAATCAATAAAATAAATATTAAAAAAAAAAAAATGTGGCGTTAGCAACGGCTTAGATGGAACTGAAGATAGTATCATATATGAAAATAACGAAGAAAGTGATATCAGTGATTGTGAGCAACTGAGCTTCATAAATGCTGACATTAGTGATGATGAGTTCTTGGGGTTTCCAGAAAACTAGCAGGGTGCTTGAACCTTAAAGTCTCTCCTCATTTGTTAATGACAGCGATGATGGTTCTTAATACCACTGTTGACTTTACATGGTTGAAATATTATTCTACTATATTTTATTAAATATATTAGTATACCATTTGGTTCAGAATATTTTCTTTTCTTCTTTTCCTCTTCTAAACCTAGGTGCATCTTATGGTCAGGTGCATCTTGTAGTGTGAAAAATACGGTATATTGAAAACTAATGATGAACAACTATGGAGACTGCTCTGGGCCCTCCCCCTTCTCTTTGTCTCTCTCTCTCTCTCCCTCTCTCTCTCTCTCTCTGTCAAAACAATAAAAATAAACCTTAAAAAAAATAGTCTAAGACAAGCTTGTGCAAAACGTGGCCTGCAAGACTGCATGCAGCCAAGGACAGCTGTGAATATGCCCCAACATAAATTTGTAAACTTTCTTAAAACATTTTGAGGATATTTTTTTTTTTTTTTAGCTCATCAGCTATCGTTAGTGTTAAGTGTATTTTATGTGTGGCCCAAGATAATTCTTTTTCCATTGTGTCCCAGGAAAAGCAAAAGTTTGGACACCCTTGCTTGGTCTAAGACAAGTTTATTTTCCCTGGACACATTTCTTTTACTGATTCAATCAAACAATTCATAATCAGTAAATGGCTTTTCTCAACTGGCTAACAAAGGAGCTACTCAAAAACTCATTTTAGTGGCAGCTTCATTTAAAATTTTTAGCTTTATGAAGAAACTATGTTGAGATATGCCATTTTAAATTGTTTCTCTAAGAAAATTGAGAGTTGAGAATACTGTAGTATATGCTTAGTCTAGTAATGTCAACATATGAAATACCGGTATTCTATCACAGCTACAGTACAACTGCATAATAAGAACAATGTTTTGCTTACATAATTCAATAACAAAATAATACTCTACTATGCCTCAAAAGCATACGACACTTTTCTTGTTTTGATACGATGGATATACACCAGTATAAAAAAATAAAATAAATATCACATACTGGAAATATACATGACACTCAACACTATCAAGTTGTAACAGCAGCACTGAAATTTGCAGTGAACCAAAGGCATTACGAAATAATGAGAATGCCATATACCCGTAGTCTGTCACAACTACTCAGCTCTGCCATTAAAATGCAAATGTACTGTGATCCAATAAAAGTTTATTTATGGACCACTAAAATTAATACGTCACTAAGTATTACTCTTTCAAAAAAAAGTTTTTACCATGCAAAAATAGGTAGTTTGCCGACTCGGTAGCAAATACATTTCAAAGATTTTAAACGTTTATGGAATCAAACAATCATTTCTGACATCAAAAAATCTGGTCCTCAAATACCAGAGGTGAGATTTTTCTGAAGAATACGTAATTTTACCATAATTCATTAAAGTATTTACCATACAATAAATGTTTATTTTTTGAAAAAATTATAAAAGCCACCAAAAAGACCCTACATACCATCCTGAAAGAATAATATCCCATCTCCTAATTATGCTTCTATGCTACTATTCTTACTGAACTGTTCCCTAAAATCTACTGTAAGCCCCAAACTGCATCAATCACATCCTATCCTATGAAGAAAACTTTTAGGGAAATAACAAATGAAGATCACAATTTGACCAACAAGAGCAGTTTGTGATGGCTACCCTTTCTAATAAACATTTTTTTCCTCTCTCTCTCACACACACTCAAAAAGTCATCCAATAAATGTTAATTATGAAAGTGCAGCCTCCCAAGGTGACAACCTAAAAAAGGATGCATGTATTTGGATATATATCAGTTCTGGTTAGTCAACATTACTTTATAGTTATACCACTTTTTTATGACAAGGGATCAATTTTTCATTATATTATTTTTTAATTACCATTAAGTCTTCATCTTCCTTGGCAGACAGTCAAAACAAAATCAAAATATCTAGAAAATGTTTTCAAAAGGATACCTTTTGAAAAGGTATCCTTTTTTAGTAAAATTTCTTTTACTAAAAAGTAAAAGAAATTAGTTTATTCACTAAGACTTTTCTAACAGCAGACTCAACTGCTGCTAAGCAATCACCTCACATTCTTAAATTTAAAACTTCCTGAAGTCTGAAAATATTTTAATTCATTCCAAATTGTAATTGTACTTTTTATAGTATATCTGATAAGCTGATTTATACAAAATAGTTAAGGTCTTTGTTCAATTAATACTTTCACATTATGCCTGATAAGGCAGAGAACTCTGATTAAAACAGAAATACCATGATAAAGTTATAAATTATTTCAACAAAATTAAATATTCCATTTATACCATTCCTCTTCATTAGTTTTTTAATGCATTTAAAAATACACAAAACAAAAATTCAGGAAGTCTACACTGTTTAACACTTAGAATTATTTCTAACTCTTGTCATTAACATCCATTTAACATGGTTAATAGAACATATTTACTCTCAGATGCAGCATTTTGTATCATGTATTCAGTGAACACAGTATTATTTCTGTTGACTACATTCCATTCCATCATTTATTCCAGTCTGATTTCCTATTTAAAACCAAATATTCTCATTTTTTTGGCAGTTAAATGAACATTAAATGAGCTATCACAAAAGCAGCCCAAAATCTTGATTTTTCAATAATCTTTCTCCCCCATGAAACTAATTAAAACATTTCCTACATTTTTTTCCTAATAATCTGAATATTAAAATTTGGAAACTTAATTCATTTCAAATTTAACTGAAGATATCTAGAATTTTCCATAGGAAAATGTGATGTCTCTCACAAATGCAACCTTTCCCCACTGATTTGAAACGCCTCTCTGGTCGTCTATCACATCCCCATATAAACATGGGGCTCTTTCTGTACCCTGTGCTGTTTCACTAAACTACCTATTTCAGAGTGAGAGAGAGGCAGAGAGAGAATATCCATCTATCTATGTACACATACAAATATATAATGTACTGTACACACACACACACACATATACTCACACAGACATCAAATATTTCACCTAGAATGACTGAAAAGAGTAAATATAGAAAGCCAGGTTCCTGAATATACCATAGTCTACACATTCAGTTACATAAGCCTGTGTGTAGTAAAGAGAAACAGGTCTGATTGAGAATCACTCCAAGTCAGATTAATACCTCACCTTATCATTAAGATACTTAGTTATTTTAAATAATTTTGCTGTAACCCTTACAGCAAAGGATTCAGATATACTGAGACCAAAGTATTCATAAAAGAAATACAGCATGCACTAGAGATAAATCATAGTCTGGTCTCTGCTTCTCTATACTGTCATAACCTTAGAGAATGAGAGTAATTTAACTTAAATTTTATTCTTATAAATAAAAACTAATGCTTGACAGTTAACTTCTCTTTCATCAGAAATAAACATATACAGACATAGATAGGTTAAATTGTGTAAGTATGACCAAGTTCCTTAACATCTTCTGGTTTAGCCTCCTCATATATAAAATGGAGATAATAAGCTTCCTTCATGCTTTCTCCAAGGTTAGAAGTTTCTGATGGATAGAATATCGTATACGTCAATGTCTAATTTCTTAATGTAGTAGGAGCATACGTCCTCTTCCTCTAACTTCAGGCTTATAACAACTTGCTATTTTTTAAATCAATCAATTTATATATATACACACACACATATATCTATTTTTAGACTAGACTACTTTTCTACTTTAACATTATTTCTCATTTTAAAGATAAGGAAATTAAGGCACTGAGAGTTTACATTATACACCCTTTTGTTAGAACTTGTATCCATTCAATTAAGCATCCTTGTCCCAAAAGAACAGTCCAAAAGAAAGGTGTGTGGGGGAAGAAAGGGCAAGAGTGCAGAGAGAGCGGGTGCTTTAACATATAAGAAGAGATGTTCTCCAGGAAAGTTCCAAAACAGGGATTTGGTAAAAAATGACCTACAAATTACCTTGTGCTCCCTAACAGAAATTCAACTGGAATCCTGTCCCTAACCTAGGTACTAATTACTTAAAACTCTTTTTTTTTTTTTTTAATTAAGATTTATTTTATTGTTTTTGACAGAGACAGAGACAGAGAGAAGGGGGAAATCCCAGAGCAGTCTCCACAGTTTGTCCGTCATCAGTTTTCAACAGGGTTTCGTTCCACACAGGTGGGAGGGGGCCCATGAAGGGCAGGAACTGGGCTGGCCACATGGGAGGCACACCTTCTCAAGCCAGGGGCCAAAGGGGACAAGAACCCAACTGGGGGCTTACCGTATGGGAAGCACACCCAAGTTCAGCATATGGGTCCACAAGGGTCAGGGCCAGGATTCAATCCTCAGTCCCCAGGGCTGCAAAGCGAGCACTTAACCCTCTGAGCCATCCTGGCTTCCCAAGAATCTTTTTTAGTTTCATGACTTTTCCCATTATCAATGTAATGCATGCTTGCTAAAATAAACAATTCAAAAAAGTCCCAACACACCCATCTCCTGAAATCCTATTCCTTAAAGGTAACTAACTATTTGATATACCTTCAAAAGGACAATGATTTACTGCTCCACAGTATTCCCTCTTGGCCTGCTATCAATGGTGTGGGGTTAAAAAAATGGGGTACAGGGGAAGCCGGGAAGGCTCAGTGGGTTAGGCGCTCACTTTGCAGCCCTGGGGACTGAGGATCGAACCCCAGCCCCGGCCCATGTGGACCCATATGCTGAGCGGGGGAGTGCCCCCAGCTCAGTTCTCACCGGGGTGAGACCCTGACCCAGTTCCTGCCCTGTGCAGCCCTGCGCCCACCTGTGGAATGAAACTATGTGGAAAAAACCAATGATGTACAACTATGGAGACTGTTCTGGGACCTCCCCCTTCTCTGTCTCTGTATCTCTTTCTCTGTATCAAAAACAATAAAAATAAATCTTAAAAAAAAAAATAAAAAATGGGATACAGAACATCTTTTGTTGCAGTCCAGCAGGGAAGTACCGTAACTCTCCAATCAGAAATGAACCTGAATGTACTGTATGTAAGAAGTCCAAGCCGAGTATTACTATGTACCTACTAAAATGCTATCTAGGGGATGCTGGGATGGCTCAGCAGGTTGAGCACTCGTCTTGCAGCCCCGGGGTCTAGGGATCATATCCTGGCCCTGGCCGTGCAGACCCTATGCTAAACTGGGGTGTGCCCCCAGTGTGGTTCTTACTGGGGGGTAAGCTTCCTATGTGGGAGGCCCCTGGTTTGGCTCCCACCCCGGGCCTGCTTCCCATGTAGGAGGCCCACAGCTCACGGGGGTGTGCCTCCTATGCAGCAGGCCACTGGCCAGGTTTCTGCCCTGCACAGACCTGTGCCCACCTATGAAGTGAAACTATGTAGAAAACTAAGACTACAACTATGGAGACTGCTCTGGGCCCTCCCCTTCTCTCTGTCTCTCTGTCAAAAACAATAAAAAATCTTTTTAAAAAATGTTTTCTAAAACAGTATGTTATAATTAACAAGGATAAAATATTCTAAATGTTTTTATACAGTGATTTCAATGTAAGTATTATTTCACCATCATCAACTCTCTCATACCCTCAATGAGATTCCTAAAATGGATTTCTCTGGACATTTATTGTAGCAGTATCACTCTAGAATTAAGAGAATGAGCTTTGATGCCAGACTGAGTTCAAATCCCAGGTGTGCCATTTAAGAACCCCCTCATCCATAAAATCCTAGTAATAAGAGCCTACCTCACAGGACTGATGTGAATTAAATGAAATACTTGTAAACCCACAGTAGGTTCCTGGAAAGTATAGCCTCAGTAATTTCTATTTACCATTACTGAGTCCCAGAAAAATAAGCAACTTGCCCCAAATTGCATGCCAAGTAAATGATATAAGAGAAAGCAGCAAAAGGTTATTAGCAGAGTATTCCAATTTCCTCACTTACTTTCAATGTCTCTAGCCTAAGCCTTCAAATAAGTTAGAAAAAAATAGTTTTTAAATTAATAAATCCACAAGATTTCCAACAAAACATATATATGATCCTACTTACTACTGGGCTTAGAAACCCTACATGCTCTAAATACCCACATGTTTAGCACAAATTATCCTGCTTGATAAAAATAAAAACAAACTTTAACCATTACTCCCAACTAACTCTAAATTGCTACAGAACTTCAGAGAATACCAAGTCTAGGTTCCAAATATATATAAATTAGCATTTAAACCCTAAAACTCAAAATGTTCTAGAAAGACACATTTCCAATGACCAAATCACTAAAAAAATTACTAAACTTTAGTAATTTCTATTACCTGCAATCTTAATAAAAATGCAAATCTGTAACTTTAAATATGTATGTAAATCAACTTGACCAAAGGAACAGAAATGATCATTTTTACCAGGTTGGACTCCATGAAATTATAGACATTCAACCATTTTTAATTCACTAAATTGGTTCATATGATTTAACCTACTAGTCAATGACCAGAATGGCCTACAGTATAATCAATCCTTACTATCTTTACAAATGATTATGAATGCCTTTATTTACAGCATTTAGTGATTCAAAGAAATTGTGGTTCACATCATTCTTGTACATCTTTTATGTGTATTAACCTCAAAGTTGCCAAAAAACAGAGTGACAAAAGCCATCTTATTAAGTTTATAGTACCTTGTAAGGTTGGCCCACAAGTTCACTCCATGGAGTTCTAGCAAATCTATACAATGATTTTAAAAGTCTGACTTATGCCAAGTCTTCTTTTGATTATAGTTATTTTCTGAATTAACATTTTTTTCCTCAGTGCCAATTTATTTATGTTTTTTTTAAAGGACATGTGGGGGATGCTGGGATGGCTCAGCGAGTTGAGTGCTTGCGTTGCAGCCCCAGCACTGGCTGTGCAGACCCATATGCTGAACTATGGTGTGCTTCCCATGTGAAGGGGGAGGGTCCCCAAGTTCAGTTCCTGCTGGGGCAAGATTCCATGTAGAAGGTCCCCCAGTTCAGCCCCCAGCTTCCAGGAGACCCCTGGCCAGGTTCCCACTTGCACAGCTCCGTGCCCACCTGTGTGGAATGAAATTATGTCGAAAAGCTAATGACGTACAACTATGAAGACTACTCTGGGCTCTCCCCCTTCTCTCTCTGCCTCTATCTCTCTCTGTCAAAAACAATAAAACATTTAAAAATAATAAAATTAAAAAAATAAAAAGGACATGTATTTATAAAAGTGACAAGAAGCAATTTTACTTCTTTCCCTTTTTATCCTTGGTTATGAATCAAAAATTGCCAACAGTTAAGAAAAATGCAAAATTGCATAAGATTAGAGTCTAAAAAATCCTACCCATATATATATGGTCCTACTACCACTCAAAGGCAACCAATGTCAAAAAATCAAGTTTATTTTCTTCCAGTCTTTTTTCTGTATACTTTGTATATCCAACAATTAACATTACATTTTTATAGTAGCTCCTGACATTCAAAGATGTTTATGTGTTAACAATTTTAACCATCTAAAAAGACCCTGAAAGCTAATGACAAAATAATCATTTGCTACAATACTGCTAAACCAGAGAAAGCTATATTCCATTCAATTCTCAATGTGGGTTTGTTTTCCCTTATCTGTTAGTCATATACCCAGAAACTCATATAGGTATCTTTACCCACACCAAAAGAAACTTTTGAAAAATAATTCTCTCCAAATAAGCCCAATTAATATCAATGATGAGGAGAATACAGTTCTTCACCATTAAAAATAATAATAATAATAAAAGCTTCAAGGAATACCAGGATAGCTCAACAGGTTGAGCACCTGCTTTGCAATGCAAGGTCGGGAATCGAATCCTGACCCTGACCCATGCAAACCCATATGCTAAACTACAGAGCAACCGATAACTGCCAAGATGGCGGCAAAGGTCTTTGCCTCCCATTAAAGAGGCCCCCAGTTCAGTTCTGTCCCATGGGAACCCAAATCCACCTATGTGAAATAAAACTATGTCAAAAACTAATGATGTACAACTATGGAGACAGCTCTGCTCCCCCACCCCCACCCCCCTTCTCTCTGTCTCCCTCTGTCTCTCTCACCTTCTCTCAAACAATAAATCTTAAAAAAACCTTCAACCACATATGCACTGATATAGTAAGTTCACTGCATGCTACCTTAATATAATGTTGCTACCTTAATATAATGCAGTGCACGTTTTAACGAAACTTATTTCTTTATAATAAACTTTTGTGTTAAAATTGATGACCTAGCTATTTGATAGTTACCTTAGTTTATGAAATATTCACTCTACTTCAATAAATTTAAATTTTTTCCATAACAAAAAATTAACTATATTTTCTTACATTTTGGTGAGGAAATATGTGTTTTAAGGGCATTCACAAATTTCAGAACTAAGAAAGTTGTCTGGTAGCCATCACTACTGTCAAGATTCTACACTAATGACTACTTTGCATCCTATATTGTTCCAATTATACAGTAGCAATTTTCCACATTATGATGTCTTCATGAACATTATTTTAATGGCTACCTAACATTCCCTTAAATCAGGGTGCCCTACCTTTTGGCTTCCCTGGATCACACTGGAAGAATTATTATCTTGGGCCACACATAAAAAAACACTAACATGAGCAATAAATAAATAAATTTCATAATGTTTCTTAAGAAAGTTTATAAATTTGTGTTGGGCTGCATTCCAAAATACCCTGGGCTGCATGTGGCTCAGAGGCTGCGGGTTGGACAAGCTTGCCTTTAATAGATCCATAGTAATATATTTACTCTTCTACCATTGATAATTTAAATGGTTTCTAATTTCTTGCTATTAAAAACAGTGCTGTAACAAACATCTTTCTACCTAAAATGCTTTACTTAAATTCAGGTTTAATTCCTTACAAAAATGACTCCCAAAGCATGGTAGGAAAATGTTATGTAATTGTGTATTTATGTCTCCCCAGACCACCCCAGAAATCTCCATCCAGAGTCAGTATGTAACTATACCAAAAACTTTTTAACAAAGAAGCCCTGATGATGCTATTATATCTTTAAAAAAGCCTGCCAGCAAAGAAATCCTCACCTTTTCCTAACTGGTAAAGGTGGCTCACAGTGCCTATTCTGTTTGTACAAACAATTTGGTATATGGTACTCCTAATAAATACCTTGAGTGCAGTCTCTAGTAGATTTCCCTGGGCAGACGCACTGCATATTTGATGAAGTTACACTCCTGGCGGAAGAGTGTATGCTCTGTGTGCCCTCTCCTTTGAAGGCGAGAACATAAGGAAGCCTATACAGGGATTCCTCCAGACTCTTCCTATGCCTTTTTCCCTTACAATCTGGCTGTGGATCTTTACTATATCACTGTAACATATCTCAACCATGAGCACAACTATACACTGCTAGTCTTTCTAGCAAATCTCTGAAAGTGGAGGTGTCCTTGGGGACAATTGACATAGTACCTGAAGCCCATTCAGCCTGCTAGACCACTCTAAGACAGGCTGACAGAACACCTGGTCACTAGTGTGGCACCATGTTCATAGCCTTAGGCAGAAAATAGCATTTACCCTGCTATTCAAGGTTATAGAGGACCCAGGTAAGTTAATTTCACATTATCTCCTTCTCCTGCCAAGACAGGTGAATACTTCTTAGTTCTGAAACTCCCTGACAGATGTAGTCATTCTGAGCTATATGAATGAGCCAGCCTATCTCACTAGAATATAAGCTCCAAATATACTGAAATTTTGAGGGGTTTATTTATTCACTGAGATACCACGGTACCTAAAAGAATGCTCAACACATGGACTATAAATATTTGCTGAATGAATAAATGGTTATTCTCAAGCATCCCTAAAATTTCAAACTGAAGAAAAACATAACTGAATAACATAACCAAACTTGTATCTCAGTTCCACCACTTAGTAACTGTCAATCTCAGTTTCCTCATTCAAATGAAAATAACCATCTAAATTACTGGTGTGAATATGAATACAATACTATGTATTGTCTGGTAGACAATAACATGAAAGATCTTATTTAGAAAATAAAAAACTGCAATTTCTTTTGGCTCAATATGTAAACCTACATACCATATTTTTCCATGTATAAGACAATATTTTTGTCTAAAATTGTTAGACCAAAAATTGGGGTCATCTTATCCATGGGAGTAACCTGTGTATTGATTTCCTTTTTTTTCTTTTTCATGTGTTTATTTCTTAATGTTGGGTAAGAAAAGTAGGGGTCGTCTTACACACGGGGACATCTTATATACAAAAAAATACAGTAATAAAAATTTTTTTAAAGATACAACCTGAGCTACTGTAGTTACTTGAGAAATATTATAGTTTCTACATTTCTGCCTAATTCTAGATTCCAGAGTGGATTTATGGACACCAGTTAGGTGGTCACTGTAGTGATTCATGTAAGAGAAAACAGCAGCTTGGACTAGAGCACTAGCAGATCAGAAAGGTATCTAGGACCAAAAAAAAATCAATAGGACGTGGTGGTAGACTGAATTTGAAAAGTAAGGAGAGTTGACAGTACAGTCACTAAAAAATGACCTTGTATGGGAAGATACCATAATTCCTTTTTTTTTATTACTGTTTTTTTTTTTAACAGACAGAGAGAGAGAAGGGGAGAGCCCAAAGCAGTCTCCATAGTGGTACATCATTAGTTTTCGACAGTTTCACTCCACAGGTGGGCTGCGCAGGGTAGGAACCGGGCCAGGGGCCTCCTGCATGGAGCTCACCCTGGTGAGAACCGAACTAGAGGTACACCCCAGTTCAGCATATGAGTCCGCAAGAGCCAGGCCTGGGTTTGGATCCTTGGACCCCAGGGGCTGCAAAGCCAGTGCTCAACTCACTGAGCAACCCCAGCATCCTCAGTAATTCCTGTATGAAGACACTGAATTTTGTGTTTTAGGAACAACAGTGAGTTTCTTCCTACAAGCCTCACTTTTTCCTATTCACTTATCAACAAAGATTGAGGCTTAATAAAAGGCCTATTTCAAGGGCAATGATTTGTTCAATCATCGTTGGCAAAAAGCATGGGTGGCAAGAAGAATGGGAAAAAGAAAGCCCAGCTCAACATACAGAAAATAAAAGTACAAAAGATGAGAAAAAGTTTTCATTGACCACCTAGATTCTGAAAAATTCATCCATAAAATAGATCCTTTATATCAGGGGTGGCCAACAAGTTGATCGGTCAACCGATCGATCGCGAGGCCAATTCTGGTCAATCGTCGATCGCTCGCAATGTCTGGGGTGGAATTCCGTGTACCATGGACGTTGAAGCAATTGTAGAAGACAAAACTTTCTAGCAATAGTTTAATACATTCTGGGAATTTGCCAAGGTCATAAATTCCTAGAATTCTGACAGCCTGACACTGTGATCTCCGCCCACCCAGACAATACATTTTGACTTATGTGTTACACTTGTCACGGGACGCAACGCGTGAACGCAACAGTTACGACTCGACTCATCGAAGAACACAGTCAGTTAGCTTGAATATTTGGTAGTGTCATACGGTAGCTTCTTTTCTTTTGTATTAACAGTATTATTATCAATCAATATTATTTATCCTCGGTGACCACCTTGAGTTTCAATTTTTCTTCTGTTTAAAATGTAAGTACCTTTTCTTTGTTTTAAATTAAATTGCTTTTCTTACCTATCTATTTACTTGATAAGTGAGCATTCTCGGCAACAGATCTCTAAACTGCGGTCGTTACACTGAGAGAAAAATAAGGGACAGTAATTACAAATATATTAGGAATAACAATAATTCTATTTAAATTAAGAAGTCAGTATTGTAAACCGTAATAAATATATTGTAACTTTAACATACTTCTTGTAAATTTGAATATATCTATATTAGGTTTTAATATACTTGTATTGTTGTCCCCGATCGTAATATGCAGTATTGTTATTCTTTCTCTCAATGTAACGGACATAATTGCCGCAGTTCATGAGTTTTTGAATTTTCTAGGAAAATATTTAATTCAATATTTATTCTTTAAATTGTCATATTTCTTTGCATTCTAGTATACCCATGAACATGAGTAGTAAACCGAAAAAATCAAAAACTTATCACTTCAATGAAGAATGGGAACTCGATTACTTTTTTACAATGGTGAATGATAAATGTTGT
>PVKE010029046.1:0-20516 GCA_004027555.1 Craseonycteris thonglongyai | reverse complement strand
CCCAGTTCAGCATATGGGTCCACACGGGCTGGGGCTGGGATTCGATCCTCGGTCCCCGGGACTGCAAAGTGAGCGCTTAACCCACTGAGCCATCCCGGCTTCCCCCAAAATTACCTTGTTATTTAAAAATAAAAAGCTGGGAGATTAATTTTGGAAGTCCTATCAGACCTTCCTGCTTCACATCAAACACCTCTGTTGTCTTTTCAGCTGTGGCTAAATCATGCAGAACAAGGACGGTTATTTAAAAGATTACATGGTGTTTGGTAGAATAAGATGTTCAAGAGACACCCAAAGGCTCTGTTTTTGCCATCCTCCTGCCCTGCTGCTTCCCCACCCCCCACACCATTGCCCGCCTGGTAACCTGGGTCCCGATGAGGATGTAAGGCACGTGAGGCATGCAGTCCTTCAGCTCCGGGACCCATTCTTCCTGGACGTTGTGGAAAGAGGCAGGATTTACGACAGAGAAGCAGATCAAAAACACATCAGTCTTGGGGTAGGAGAGAGGCCTCAGCTGGTTGTAGTCCTCCTGAAGGAAGAGCAAAGTTTAACTAGCCTGGGTGAGGTGGGTCCTCTGGGGTTCCAGGGAGTGCTGGGGACAAGATTCCACGGCAACACCCTGTAATCTGGTCCTTGCCTATATTACTAGAAATAAAGGAGCCATCAGTCAGGAAAATGCCTTTTTGTTATGCGTGGAGATTATAAATCAGGAGTCTGCAACCCTGGGACCCCTGTTAAGAACTGAGCCCCACAGCAGGAGGTTAGTGGTGGGCAGGTGAGGAGCAAAACTTCACCTGTAGGAGTATTTACAGCCGCCCCCATCGCTGGCATGACTGCCTGAGCTCTGCCTCCTGTCAGATCAGCAGGGGCCTTAGATTCTCATAGGAGGGTGAACCCTATGGCGAACTGCACATGAGCGGGATCTAGGTTGCGTGCTCCCTGAGAATCTAATGCAGCGGTGTCTTGACTTTTTGGCTTCCCTGGGCCACACTGAAGAATTGTCTTGGGCCCATATAAAATTAAAAACAAAAACAAAAAAAACAAAAGGTTGCAAAAATGTTTTAAGAATTTTTGTTGGGACGGACACATTCAACGTTGTCCTAGGCTGCAGGTTGGACATGCCTGATCGAAAGCCTGATGAGCTGAGGTGGAGCTGAGGTGGTGATGCTATTGCTGGGGAATGGCTGCACATCCAGATGAACATCAGCAGAGAGGTTTAACTGCACAGAGACCACAATAAATCCATTGCTTGCAGACTCACATCAAAACCCAAGCTCAGAGCTCCCACTGACTCTGCATTATGGTGAATTGTATAATTACTTCATTATATATTACTATGTGATAAAAGAAATAAAGTGCACAATTAATGTAATTCACTTGAATCATTCCGACTCCCCTGCCCCCATCTGTGGAAAGCATGTCTTCCAAAACTGGTCCCTGGTGCCAAAAAGGTTAGGAACTACTGTTATAAATTGCTCCCTTTTAAAATGGATTTTAAACAGAATACATTTAACAGCTTTAGTGAGACAATTTATATACCATAAATTTCACCCATTTAATGTATATAATTCAGTAAGGATTATTACAATTCTCCCATCACATTGGAACTGTGTTGTATTGAAAATGGATTTAAATTAGTGGGCCATTGGCTGAAACACAGACATTCTCTTACACAATTAAAATAAAATGCACTCAAATTTAATTTCGAATAAGCTAACTAAAATGCAAATCAAAGACTTGTTGCCAAGTCAGATACCACAATAGTTGAAGAAATACATTGTTTAAGGGTTTGGAGCTCAGAATTTGGGATTTGTTTCTAAATCTACCTAAAGATCACAGTGTGGCTTCATAAAATGCTTTGGTTGAAGAGTCCTTGGTTACATTACGTGAAGATGCTATGCATATGCTGTTTTTAGTAGGAAATGATAAAAATAAATTAAAACAATGGATCATCTCAACTTTGGGAAAATGCCAGCAAGTACCTTGTATTGTGTGTAAAATGTAGCAGGTTTCAAGGTAAAGTCTGCTATTTCAATAGATTTTATTAATTTTCATAGGATTTACTAACACATAAGCCCAAAATAATTTTATGTGTATGTGTGTATACTTTCACTATATATGTGTATATACTATGTATACCTACATGTCTTTACACACGATAGTATGACATCCATAGATATCCCAGAACGGGGGTATAGGATCTATTTTATGATCTGCATCTATTAGAAACTACCACCAGATGGCAGCAGACACTGTATATTTAAAACCCAAAGCCAAGAAACAAACACAATCGAGGGAAATGGCTTGGAACCACACACGGAGCAAATAACTGGTAGCCTGAAATGATCATGTTTATTTGATTTATTACCCAGAAGCTATCAAAGCAGTTCTGCTTTATGGAAAATTTAGGGAGAGGATGGGTTGCTGGACTGACTGTAGGAGAAAGGAGTGTGGTTTTCTGATCATTTACCCTCCTGGCAGGGTAGCCAAGTTTGTCCAGCTGAGTTACTTCTGATGGTGCCCTTCATTGGGCTTTATCGTTCTCTGGATTCTGGATCTCTCTTCCGTGGAAACCTTAGTTTGCTGTGTAATTCAAAAACGTGTTAATTGCCTTCTGAACGTCTAGCACTATTAAGGATGGTACGTGAACAAGAATTGGCAATCCACTTGGGGGAAATAAATTAAAATATGAGAAACAATTTAGTTTATGTGGAAGTGCAACAGGTGAAGTTTCACTTGTTCTTTGTTAGCTCTGATAATAGACTAATGTAGAATATTTATTTGACTGAATTGGCAAAATATAATTTTAAGGCTGGAAGAGATCTTACAGATCAGTTAGCACAATGGCTCCAAATTATGGTCACCGACCAGCCGCATCAGTGTCACATAGAAGCTTGTTCAGCATGCCCACTCTCAGGCCCCACCTAGTCCTCCTCTTAGGCCCTACCCATGCCTCCCGCCCAGCTGAGGCTCTGGGAGAGGGGTGGCACCATCTCAGCCAAGTTTTTAGTTTAAGAAACCAAAGACTAGACAGATTAAGAGATTGAATTGGGACTACAGAGCAAACATAAAGGAGGCTTTAGCTCACACCTGGGCCAGTGGGCTCATTTCAGCCCATGTCGGGGGGGTTCAGGATTAATAAAAGGAAGAGTTCCCTTGTTTCTTCCCTGGAGACTGAGGGCTGAGCGATGGGAGGCTGAGGGATCTGAATTTGTACCAGCTGATAACGCAGGTGATTTTTTTTTTTTTTGAGATGGAGCACGTTTTGAGCTTGGATTGGAAGCTCACATGTTGAGATGGTGTAAAGGGGCCATGAGGAATGGATAGAGCTAGGCTAGCTGGTATTTGAAATTGAGACTGGTAGACCAGTGCTTGAGTGCTTCTTGAAGAGACAGGGATTAGCATGGGGCTGTGGAGAGCTAAAGTGGAGGAGGAGGCCAGGGGAGGGGTGGGTGGGGCGGTTTGGAGGTGGGATGGGATTGGGTCAATGTAGGTACCTCCCACCCAACTTCTCTTCGAAGGCAGGAGAGTGTTCAGTTTGAAGGCAAATCTGGCATTCTGGGATGGGAGACTATTGGGAAAAGTTCAGGGGCAGACTGAGTGTCAGATGGGACAGGTGGTGAGTAAGTAAAACCATTAGACCAGACTTTCTCAGACTTTATGTACATTTGAACCCCCTGGGATCTTGTTAAAGTACAGATTCTTATTCAGCAGTGAGTCTGGAATGAAGCCTAAGAATTTGCATTTCTAAGTTTCCAGGTCACGCTGACACTGCTGGCCCAGGGACCATACTTTGAGTGGCAAAGAAAGTGGCACTGAGCACTCCGTTCACCAAATCCCCCACCCCCAACCCTCATTCCCACATTCAACTGGAAATAGCATTCTGCTTGCAAGTCTTCTTGGGCTTCATAACATTTATACCAGATTTTCAGCATGTCTCATTTTTATATCCTCTCCAAATACACTCAGGTCTGTCAGGCTTGGTGTGGAAAATCTGGACAAACTATATAGGGTGGGAATGTAGCATCGTGTTTAGCATGGGCTAGGGAGGCATGTTCTCTGGGTTCAGATTCCAGCCCTGCTGGTGACTACCATGAGATCTTGGGTAAGTTTTCTCTAACTCAGTTTCCTTGTTTGCAAAATGAGATTGATAGTGCTGGCCTCAAAAGGCTGTCATGAGAATAAAGTGTGGTAGTATTTCTAGGCCACTTAGAGCAGTACCTTGAACATAGTAAGTTTGTTAGTGGTCAGGGGTCCATCCTCCCATATCAATGACAGCTGCAATGAGTCTCATTGGATATGAGGGCTGAATCCGAAATGAACTTTTTTGAAAGTGAGTAGGAATGAGGCCCAACTGTTTGTATACTTTGATTGACTGTCTGAACCAATGTCCTTACAGCTCCACTTTTCATGATTTTGGGAGAAGTCAGATTATGTCCTAAGGTTACTTTTACCAATTACTTGTGATGTGGGCAGACTTCCTAATCTCCCCAATTTGTACATTTCTCGAACCACATTAAGATGCATGTGAGCAAGAAAGTCGAGTTGCTCATTGAGGGAAAATATTTATTTTGAAGTTTTAGGCAATCTTTCTCCAGAGGTTTAATGCCAGATTTGGTGCTCCAGATGGCTGGGTCAGCCAATAGTAAAGGGGAAGACCAGCGTCTTTCCAAGTGGATCCTGGTTTGCCGTGAATGAACCCCAGCTGTACTTGCCTCGCTGCTTGGTTCCATGTCTCTTTCTTCAGCCCACTGGGGAAAGGGAGGCTTCCGAAAGTAGGGCTGGTGAAGACATGTGGTGTGCAGCCCTGGCTAAAGCATGCAGCGGATGGCTTTTTTGCTCCCACACTTCCATGGTCACTGGTGTCGGCTGAGCTGCTATGAGCTCTGGTTTCTCAGCAACAGACACCATTCTTTGCTTGCCCACAGGCCGGCAGCCCCCGATCCTGTGGGCTTGTGCGCAGAAAACTCAGGGGGCTGCCTACTGAGAAACCAGGCTCTTGACACCAGAAGAATTCTTGTTCTTCCCTGGCAGTGCCACTAAATGCCATTTTTGCAAATATTGACTTCGAGATATGTCCAGCCTGGAGTTTGGCCTGTGAGGCCACAATCTGAGCAAGGCTTTACCTGCATTGCTCTTGTGAGCCAGGACCCACTCAGAGAAGGAGGCCGGACGTCTTTATACTGCAGCTGGTGCCCCTCTAGGCAGCTGATAGGGAAGTGGGAAGCTGCTTGGCTCAGCGCCATGGCCTGGGAAAGGTCCTCGTTCCCAGTGTGGCGTTCTTAGCTGGAGAATTCCCAGGCTTTGCTGCAGCATCCCCACCCCAGCCTCCCTGCTTCCCACTTGGTCTCTCATGACGCACTCTAAACAAACCTCCGAGTATGTTATGGAAAATGTTGGCGCTTGGACTCTTTGTAGCCAAGCCAAAGGTCTTAACTTTGGAGATCCCTTTAGAGACACTTTCAGTAACATGCTGCTAGGGTAAGGTGACCAGACATCCCGCTTTTTAACAATTTGTCCCATGTCCCGCGGCATTTTAAAAAAATCCTGATTTTTAGAAAGAATGCACGACAAGCTAGGGAATGGCAGGAGATAGACCAAATTTTTAATCAAGAACCCCCGACCCCCTGGTCAATGGTGTCCTGCTTTACCAATGTTAAAATCTGGTCACCTTGTGCTAGGGGCATGCGTGAAACAGGATGAGTTGGCACGACCTAAAGCGATCTGGCTGACAGGCCTGGCCTTGTTGCCTCCCCATTGTGAGCTGAGGGGGAAGATGTAGTGAGCCTGCACAAGAGCCTTACACTTCGTTGTCTAATCTAATGTTGGGAAGTCTACCCATACAGATGAACCAGAATGCTGAAGACTGTCCTCAAAGGACTCTACTCCTAGTCTAAATAGTAGTTTGTTTCAGGGGTTTGGGTTGGGAGCTAATGTTTAATAGCAGCTGCCATGTGCTGGCAATGTATGCATGTGACTTCATCATAAACTGTCTTGAGCAAATACTTGGCTGGTTTGTGAAGGGCTGAAGGTGGGTCTCAGGCAGGGCTGGCGAGGCTGCAGTTGTGCCCAGGGCTGAGTAGGCATGGCAAAGTGGTGGGAACCAGGTCAAACAATTTGTTCAGGGGTGACTTTGAGGGTAGAAATAATGAGTTTCTATCACTTCACCTTTCAGAACACGTGTGCTTCTTGAGGTTGTTTTCATCAACTCTGACCCACGGTTAGCTCGAGACAAAGATGAGAGGCACTGCTCCTTGGCTTATTCATCTAAGAAAATCTAATTATTCATAACAAGATGGAACTCTGTAGCTGGGTTTAGAGACTTACTTCCTTTTTGTGGTTCAAAGGTTAATCAATTGGTTTTGTGATTACCTCTATTTCCATTAGTAATTGTGGCCAAATGAGTTTTTTGATTTAGCTATAGATGCTCCTTTGCCCTGTGGCCTCAGCAACATTAGCTAGTGTAAAACTGAGGAGGGTGGATTATTCTACCTGAGGTTAGAAATGGAAATTTTGAGATGATGCTTCTAAATTAGTTAACAAAGCTTTATTGGCAGAATTGTAGAACCATGGGCAATGGCTATTTTTCACTGCCTCCTTCTAATGTTAGGACTCCCAGAGTATTGCTTCTCAAGTTTTCACATGCATATGAGCTACCTGGGGATCTTTTAAAAATAAATTTTGAATTCAGGAGGTAGGGGATGGGGCCTGAGATCTAATTTTCTAATAAGGTCCTTGGTGATACTGACACTGCTGGTCAGTGGACCACACTTTGAGTGACAAGGTTCTAGAAGGGCGGTTCTCAAAGTGTGGTGACAGACAAACAATAGCTTCATCAGGAGACTGTTTCAAATGGAGGTTCGTGGGCCTCATCTATAGAATGAGAAACTCTGGGGCTGGGGTACGGTGGCTGGCTTTCACAAGGCCTGCAGATGATTCTGAGGCCAGCTCAAGTTTAAGAACCACTGATCTACAAAATACATTACATGCCATCCTTTAGTGTAACAAATTCCCACATTTAATAATCCTTTACTGCTGAAAGTTTCCCCTTAGGTCTAGCTTTAAATCATTTTGCTTAATTACTCCAGTTCTTTTAGACTTTCTTGAAGTAATCTTCTTACAGGTCCTACTCATAGAATTTGAGGCCTGGAAGAAGACTTAAGATGTGATCTGATTCCTTATGCTCCCTTATAAATTTGGTCTACCTCTGAGCTTTCAAAGTACCTGCTGAAAAGCATTACAGAGAAAGTTCAGTTGAAGAACCACCTGTAACCCATTTGCTATTATATTTTGTCAGTGCTCATTGCTTTCTCCTATGTCAGAGGTTTGGGTCGTAATGCTTTCTTCAGTTTGGAATTTAAAGATATTTTTATACTGCCTTAGAACTTCAATTCTTATGCTGTTATTATTTTCAAAATTTTCTAAAAAGAACAGAGCATTAGGAAAGAAGAATTAAACTCTCCAAGAGCTTTTGAACAGTTTTATTGAATTTGAAATTAAATAAAGGCCTGGGGAGGCTGTTCTGGGGGGACAGTTAATGCACAGAAGCTAACAACTGTCCTGGATTGTTACAGAACAGGGGATGACTAGATGAACATGAGGGGCAAGAGAGCATTTTAGAAGGCAAGGGAAACAGAGAGAGGTTTCAGAGTCAGGCAATAATTCTTGATGTATTGAACTTTTCAAACTGGATTATATTGATAAAATCTGACTATAGGACAAATAGATATAAACTCTTCTCTCTTTAAGGCTATGAGTTCCTGATGAATGGGGACAGCTCAGTGATTATAAAATATGGTTGAGTTAGGCAACTCCAGCTCAAAGAGCAGTGTGCCCCTATTACTTGAATGTTTCTGGTGGAGGAATAGCTAAGTAAAGGGTGTCCCAAAATTCACGCAAGAGGTAATTTTGATAGAAAACACAGGTTTATAATTAAAATTGTAAATGTTCATTGCTCAACAATGAAAATGCATTGTTCTTTCGTGTAGCACTCCATTTTTAATAACCCTGAACTGTCAGCTGTCATGCTGTCTTTTTTTCCCGTTGGCAACACTTTGTCGCACAAATGACACAAAATTCAAATCTTGCGTGAATTTTGGGACACCCTTTATGAGCTATTCCAATAGCGTCTAACTTTTTGGCTTCCCTGGGCCACAATGGAAGAAGAATTGTTTTAGTCCACACATAAAATACACTAACACTAACAATAGCTGATGAGCCAAAAAAAAAAAGGTCACAAAAAATCTCATAATATTTCTAAGAATTTGTGTTGGATCATATTCAAAGTCGTCCTGGGCTGCAGGTTGGACAGGCTTGACGAGGCCCTTATGCTTAGCTCAGAGGAGCCAAACCGGTTCTCCTATTTGTGTACCTGGGGTCACCCTTTCCTAGTCACATGTCTTGGTATTGACATGAGTTCTCCAGTTTCTGAGAGTAGCTGGTTCAAACAGCCATCAGTCAATGAAGAGATTGACCTTCTCTGGCCTGCCCAATACCAGCCTTAGATGGCCCACAGAAATTTGACAGTGATCCTTGCAAGGGCACACAGAAATGCCAAAGAATATTCTATTTACTATCCTTTTTCCTAGCTTTCAAGTTGAGCAAAATGACATATCTCCAGATAATTGTGAAGAAAGGCCTAAACAAATACATAACTACAAGTAACGATTACCAGGAAACTCACAGTGGGAAAGAGCATGGTTAAACGTCCACTCCAAAGAACTTAAGATGTATGAATTTGGACAGACTAAACAACCCGCTGATTTTGACCTAAATAAATGACCTAAAACATATGGTAACAAAAGCTCAATCAATGAAACTGGGCCACAGCTGTCGATTGCTTAACTACTTCCCTTCCAACCCACGAACTGGTAACATTAGAAACTTTTCATAATGGAGTGTGGGGTGTGAGGAAAGGAAGATAAGGTGGCTTTTTCACCCCAATACAGGATGTGCTAACTGATTTAAGTGTTGAGAATTCTAGTCATTGCTGCACATTATTGGTTGGCCAAGTTGCCCAACTTGAAGAAACATATCTGACTGAGAGAATATTTCAATAATCTTAGAGAATTTTGACTCAACCCCTAGTTATTCAGAGTTTGATGCTTACTTTTGGAAAGCATCTAGTCCTGGCTTTATTCTTTCCAACACTTACTCCATCTTCTTCTTACCCCTCCCCTCATCCCCTATCTCTTTCTGGACTTTTCTACAGCTCATTAGGCCATTCAACTAAAAGCTGAGCAAAGAATATAACAGGGAAAACATAATAGGTGAAAATCAAATTTATGACATTGATTCAGTAATCCTAGATTTGGAATTGTTAATGTGGGAAGAAGTTGAAAGTCTTGGCCACATATATTATTTTGCTTATTGTTAGTCATCAATGAATGAATGAATCACTCATTATTTGCCTATCCACACCTTGAATCATGCATGTAATGATATTTTATTGTAATGATAAATTTTTTAAGATCTTAAGAATGTGCTATTTGGTTGTCATTTATATAGACTATAAATTCACTTCAATGATCAGAAGAGGTAATATCTATTGGATGAATGAAGATGATAAAAATGAATCAAGATAATAAAAATGTATTATACCTGTCCTGCGGTGTCATACAGTCCGAGCAAGTGCTGCTTGCCTCCCACTGTCACAGTAACTAGGGGAGAAGAGAAGAGGAAAGTCCATAAATAAGCTTCATTCAGTAGCTTTCACATTTCTCTATGCCAGCATCTCCTTAGGCAGTGAGGATAAACCTATGCCTCATCCATGTATATTCTAAACCAAGTTGACAGCATGATTTCCAAATGAAAGACCACCTTGGGCTGCATTGAGAGGGATGACCTGAGCCAAGTCCAAATGATTCAAATGAGATGGATATTATTGATGTCATTGAGATACTCTGCAGGCTGCTCATTGATTCTTATTAGGCCTTAGAATATCAAGATCCTGAGGGAAAAATATGCCAGACTCTTTCTTGGTTAGGTTACTTTCTTCCTTTGCTTAGTTTGAGCTGCCTTTCATGACATAGAATTGTGTAAGTAATTGCTTCTGTTAGAAGTCTGTTTTTAACCTGTCCTTGAAATGTTAATAAAATCCCCCAAATGAAGAATATTAACCTACCTGTGTATTTTATAACCCATAAGGCAAAGCAAATAATGAAATAAGACAGGTTTCAATAGTGGTTACCTGAGGGTAAGGGAGGAGGTGGGAGGGAGAGGTAGGGGGTGTGTAGGGAGGAGGCATCAAATATATGGTGATGGAGGGAGAACTGATTCTGGGTGGTGAGCACATAATGTAATGTATAGACGATGTAGAATTGTACACCTGGAAACAATGTAATTGTTATCAACCAATGTCACCCAAAAGAAAAAGAAATGACAGGCTTAATATTTATTTTTTAAAAATCTTTTTTTTTTAAATTTAATATTCCTGTGCTTTAATTCAACTGAGTCAAAATTACAATTTTGAACCTTAGTTGCAGGAGGACATTTGTCTAGGTTCGGTTTCACATACCTGAAAGGTGTATAAAGAGTGAAAAGTGGAGACTTTGATTTACCCAGCAGGCTTACTGCTTTGCCAAGCAACTGTGTCTGAAAGTGAGAATAGAGGGACACTAACTACATGCCTGGAAATGAAATAAAGTCTCAACTTGAAACTAAACTGGGATTGAACAGATTGAATGCAGAAGTAATATTTCTTTTGGTGAGTGGAAAGAGCAAATTTTGAATTAAAAAAATTAATCTTTTTGGAAAAATGAAGTAAAATATGAAGGAGAATATGATTTTCTCTAGTTGATTAAAAATGTGTAAATGCAATATAAAGCTGATTTTTGACTCCTACTATTAGTTGTGCAGGAAATGAAAGGCAAATTGAATAGGCCAATTGAATCTTTTATATCCAACATATGCCAGCCAAATTCTCTATTCTGGTGCTCAGAGTTCAGCAACTCTGATTTGGTACTGATTTTACTTTTATTTGTTTTTAGGTTCATGGGCTACATGTGTGCAAAGAACTTCTCAATGGCTCAATCTTTGAAAAGCACTTATTTCAATGCAATGCCTCCTTAGACCCTGGAAACAATTTTTTTGTCTACTTAGATCAACATTTGTTCAGCTTGATAATAGTCTGTAGCCACTTTGAAGAGCTTTTCAATGTGTATTTTTCTATGAGTCTCTATTTATTTATTTATTTATTTTATTTATTCTTTTATTGTTTTTGACAGAGAGAGAGAGAGAGAGAGAGAGAGAGAGAGAGAGAGAGAAAGAGAGAAAGAGAGATACAGAGAAAGAGAGAGCACTGAACTGGGGGAACCCCCAGCTCAGCATATGGTTCCGCACGGGCCGGGGCCGGGATTCGATCCTCGGTCCCTGGCGCTGCAAAGTGAGCGCTTAACCCACCGAGCCATCCCGGCTTCCCCACAATGTGTATTTTTAAGTGATGGACCAGGTCCATCTAACCTTGGTGACAGCACGGACAGAGAGGGGCATTTAAACGTTTTTACTTCCTTTCAATGGAAATGAAGGTGAGACAGTGGCTCAGAGCTCTTTTGTCCTGTTCTGTTTCCTTCTTCCTGCATCCTCTGCTTGAGTCCTGTCAGATGTTCCTGAAATCTGCCCAAATGACTTCTTTAGTGATCAATTCACTACCTCGTAAGGGATGAGGAATAAAGGGAGTAAATACAGCCATCACATATGGAAGTTCCTGCCTCTAGCAAGCGGAGAATATGCAGGCTAGGCATAGCTGTTCTGGAGAACCCCTTGACCTGTGCCACAAGCTCCAGGCCCAGGGCCACCTGCAGAGAAAGCACCAGAAGCTGAGTCACCCTCAGGGCTCCACTGGGCACTGCAGATGTTCCTAAGCAATGATCTGACCTTTGTCACTGGAGCCCTGAAACTGCTGCTCTGGGTTCCTCAGAGAACAACCCTGCCCTCCAGCCTCCTGGTCCCCTTGTCCTCGCTTGGTAGCTCTGACTGCAGGGAACTGCACCAGGCCTGAGGGGAGCAACAACTCAGGAAGGGTGGACTGTGGGTTGAGAGTCTGGGCACAGCCTTCTGTTCCCTTTCTCCTTCCCTTCCTCCTTCCCTTCCTCCAGGGTCTATTGGGTTCCTAGATTGCTCAGTATTTGGGAGTAGAAATGAGGGGGGAAAATGACCCCTCTTTAAACAGCCTCACTTGAAACCCCCTAACCTTTGTGCTGCCTTTTTCAGTTTCTAGTTTAATCATTCTTTCTAATCAAGAATAGATGGGATTTAGACTGGAATGTCCCCTGCCCACTGTCTTAGCTGGTTGCTTTGAAGCTGAAATCCCTCCTCTGTTCAGCCATTGTATTAACTATCTCTTCCAGGCCATCCTGAAACTAGCTCCTGGGTAAACAATGTCCTAGGGATAACAGATTAAACCAGAGGGCAGGCCACAGACCCCAAGGAGCTAAAATGAGTCTTTATTTTTTTCCTTCACAAGGTTATCCTGCATCTGTGGTTCTGGGGCTTTACAAACTGGTGCTTTTAATGGTAATTATGCTAATCTCTCTCTCCTGGTTTAGGAATACTAGGAAACTGGCTCATATCCCAGCAAGAGTTCCAATCTACTTCATTTGAAGAACTGAACAAGACCTGTTGGATGGACTGCGAGACCCTTCCCCTTTTAGCCTAGTTAGGGTGAGAGCTCTGTGACTCCCCATTAGGCAGGGCCAATGACCACTCTCAGCAGGAAGTATGAACAGAAGAAGAGACCTTCAACCTCTCAATTTCCCATAGAGATTTAAGGGGGTCATGTCTCTCAAGGGAAAGGCTCAGTAGGCAGCTACAATAGGGGGATCTCGGAACACTTCCCTTAAGAGCCCACACTGCCAGGTTACCACCCTGCTCTCAGGAAACCCCACCCCAGATTAAACAACCATAGGGGAGATTAAAGGGGAAGACTAATCTGAGGAAGCCTTAGGGCACAGAAATGCCCTCTGGTTTGGACCCGTTGCTAGCATCTGCACAGTGAGACCTAATGACCTGCATTTCACCTAGGGCTCATTATACCATCATCGTAATGTCATACATATGCCCGGAAGTTCATTAATATAATTATAGCAGACTGAATCCTGAGAAGGAACAGCACAGCTTAAAAAGTGATGTAATATGGCCCCTGTCAATCAAGACTGTCAATCAAAACACCTCATATCCAAAAGGGTGTTCTCTTTTCTAAAGAAAGATGGATAAAAACACCACCGTCCCCTGAATCAGTGCCTTTTCTTGCGTGTGGCCTGTTTCCACCTCTTGGAAGTGTACTTTCTCTACTTGTACTCTCCATAAACTTCTCTTTCACCACTGCATTTCGGGTTCTCACTCAATTCTTTGTTCCTGACACCAAGGGCCTGGACACAGTGCAGAGAAGGACTCCATTCCCTGGTAGCAGAAAACCCAGCCACCCTTCCTCCTGCTGAGGAGCGTGGAGAGGAGGGGTTAATTAGCAAGGCCTGGGCACGAAGCAACACAGTAAATGCTAAGCCAGGGCGGCTGCTGGGCTGTGGGAGCTCGCAGTGGGCTATTACTGAGCGTGCGTGAACGTGTGTCTGTGCGTGTGCGTGCCGGTGGGGGCGTGTGAACACGCAGCCGGGTACTACTGCATGTGTGTACAGGCCTTGTTGGAGCGTGGTCAGAGAAGGCTTCCCGGAGGACATGTTTGAGTTGAGGCCCAAGGATGGTCACAAGTTACCCCAGGTACGCTGACAGAAGGGACAAGTGCACGAACTGCTCAGGGAACGCTGGAGGCGGGGAATGGTGGTTCAAGTTCCCTGGGGTGTGCTGGGGTCGGGACATGGGGTGGTTCACAAGCTTCCTGGGCTGCATCCAGGAGCTGCAGCAGAAGAGGTGGGCATGCAGGGCCGGGCTGCCCTGACTCACTAGATTAGACTTCATTCCGAAGGATTTGTTAAGCTATGAAAGTTACAAATTCTTATTTTTCCCCAAAGACAAGTGAATGAGAAGGAATGAATTTGGGGGGCCAAGGCACAATGGTGGGAGGAGGGCGGATGACATCGCTGGGGTGGAAAGCCATGTCATCCTTCAGCTTTGCTGGGTAGTGGCTGTCTGCTCTGGGTTTGGCCAGCCCTGCTGGAGGAATCCGAAAGGAAACAGAGCTCGTGCCTCTATCTCAGGAAATCACTTTTATTCTCTTCTCTGCCCTTTCATTTTCTCCTCTACCCTTTTATTTTCCCATTTTATCGGAAGGAAGATAAGTGGATCACACAGTTGATGATAGAGAACATCTAGGGACAGCTAGAGACAGATCCAAGCATTAGTCACAAATTGTGGGTTGTACAAATGGCACTGTGAGTCTTTATCTTGGACTAGCAGTGGATGTCCTATTGCTTGCCAGCAAGCAGTAATGTCCTATGAGGCCTCTCAGTTTGGCAATGAATCAGTTGCAACTGCACGGAAGGCAGGTATGCCCTCAAATGCTAATAGTAAATGTAGTGAGGGTGAAAGGACTGAATCTTTTAAGTCAGATGTCTCTGCGTTTGAATTACATCTTTTTGCTATTCACTGTCTGGGTGACCTTGGGAAAGTCACCTAATGAGATCTCTTGAGTCCCTCTTTCCTTAGTACAGAGTCCTTCCGAACTAAGTATAGTACAGAGACTAGAGCCAACAATGTTGCAGCAACTATGTGTAGTGCCCAGTGGGTACTAGACTAACTGGGGGGATCACTACATGAGTTATGTAAATGTCTAACCACTATGCTGTACACCTGAAACTAATATAAAATAATACTGAATGTCAACTAAGTGAAAAACAAAATTAAAAAAATGGGGACAACATTATATTACTGAAGTAAGTACTTGTGAGGAGAAAACGAAATGAGAATATGCCTGGTACACAGCCTGGCCCATAGTAGGTGCTGAACAATTGTTACTTTCCCTCCTTCAACAAATGTTTATTGGATCTATTCTAAGGACAGGGCCATTCTATCTTGCCCTCCACTGTATACCCAGCGCACATTAACTAGCACATTGTGGGATCTTAATATTTGTGGATTACTCATCACTTTCTACTTTAAATAATAGCTATTTAGATCTGTGTCTTATATCTCTCACTGGACAGTAAGACCCTTGAGGATAGAATCTCCATACCCCATATTCTGCAAAGTGCGCAGCACAGTTCCTGGCAAACATAGTAGATGCTGAATACACAGTACAGAAATTGAGCCCAGAGGCAACTTGGGCAGAAGAAAGTTCTTCAAAATGTGCAGAGCTGCAGCTTGAAGCTCCCTGGCAGGGCACTAACTGCTGGAAGCGCCTGCAGCCAGCAAATCTGCCTGGCAGACAGTGGTCAGGCTAAAATCCCTGATCACCTTCTATTCTCGGAGCTATTAGAGTTGTTTTCTGAGTTTAGAGAGTTTTTAAAGAGAGTGGGTCAAATGACCTGCTAATGGCTCAGAAGGTTCTCTCAATTAAGTGTGAAAAATTGTCAGTGACCTGTTAAGTATGTAACATTTTACATACTTCAAAATCCATTAAACTTGTTGCTTCCTTGTGTTTCTTCTTTGTGGTTAATTTTGTGAGGTGCTAATAAAATCTAAGTCATGGGGTTGATCTCTGGAAGGTCTGTTAGTTTCACCCATGGAGAAAACGCCCAGGCGGGATCTGAGCTCACACACTTGGCATTTCAGTCACCACACAAAACTGTGTGTCATTTGCAAACTTGGATGAGGAAGTGTTGGTCATTTCCTGGAAGTTAGCTCAGTTTATCAATCCAGCCCATCAGGAACCCTAGGAACCTGGTTCAAAGCCCCTTCCTTGCTGGGTGGTAGGCTAGCCAACTCAGCTGCCAAGAGAGACCTTTTGAAGTGACTATTATGAGTATACTTATATGAAAGTATCCCAAGAACTCAAATGGTAGAAATGCCAGGTCAGTTAGGAGGAAGCTTCCAAATGCCCTTCCATTTCCAGCACATAGCTAGCTACGTGCATCACTCATGTCAAGTACTCTATTTGGCAGGTAGGATGAGGCAGATCTGACTGGATGTGTAGATGTAGTACGATAAGGTGCTATTTTGGAAGAAGAAACACTAGACTGTAGACATAGCAAGAACTAGAATTTTAAGAAAGTTATTGTAAAAATGGCTCTCAGGCAAATATAGGATGAGGGTATGTCAAAGATTTATTAACTCGTTAACGAAAGAACCAGTAAGATGATAAATCTAGTTTAAAGAGCATTTTGAGAAGAGGGCATTTGTAGGTACTTAGAAAGCAAAGTATTAGAATCAAATGACCAGGTTCAATAGAAAATTGGTTATTGCCCTGTGGAAAAGATAACCTTTGGTTGTTATAATATAATACTAAACAGCAGTTATTTGTATTTCTACCGAATAACATTTGCAATCTCAGAAAGTCTAAGCTTTTAGTTAATAGCAGAATCAAACAATGGTATAGTTCTCTAGATTATTAATCCTTGGAGGAGGGTGATAAACACTGCCCCAGCACGGTATTGAAAGTACATTTGCACACTCTTTGCCTCATACCGAAGTTTAAGACAGTTTTTCTTCACGCCTGAATTCAAGTCTATGCTTTGCTACTCATTTGGTAAGATGTTGGGCAACTCAGTATGTTTCTTTCAGCTGGAAAATGAACAAATTGCTTACCTTAATGGGACATAAAAACTCTTAAGCTGTTCAGAAGTCAGGAGTAATAATTATAGCAGCTTGTCTGTGTCTAGGGGGTTACAAAAAATGGAGGGTTTAATAAAAATTCACAGTTGCGACCCTCACCATCTTAGCTGACTGGGTGTCTTCAGCAGCGTCTGCTGTTCGTTTCCCTCTTTCAACTGACTCTCCCCTCTGCTCTTCTTTCTTTCTGGAACATCTTTGTTTGGGACAGTGACCCATCAAGCTCCAGGGTCAACTCTTGGGGGCTGCTTGTGTGTGTTTGTGGCCTGGTTTAAACCTTGCAAATATGCATGTACATTTTATAAGGAACCAACTCAGAAGCACCCAGGATGAGATCCTCCTCAAAATGAGTTAGAAAACAATGTGAAACTAAAAATAAACAATATATTTTCAAAATGGGAATAGTGCTGAATTCTTTCCTGGTGAGGTTTCATCCTTCCAACATATGTGATCCTTGTAATGTGGCTTGAAACCCTTCTTTCCAACTCATCTACCCGGCTCACCTCAGCCTTTTGGTTACCCTTCTTTGCCTCTTGTTTCCTGAGCAGCAGACAGAGGGGTGTATGTGTGTGTGTGTGTGAAATAAAAGTTACTCTGGGGGGAAGTCTTTTACTTGATGTGCTGGCATGAAGTCCTGTTTCTGTAGAGCAAAGACTGAGGAGAAAATCAAATAGGCTTCCTGAAAATCTGTTAGGACTCTGAGCTGAGGGCTTTCATTTGTGAGGTCTGTATGTTCATCCTATAGTAACGAGAGTCCATTTGAACAGAGTGACATGTAAGTTGTGCATCTTCCAGCCCTGGTCATGTTATTTATTTATTTATTTATTTATCCTTTAGGTATGCCTATTGTGATGGGGGACTTAGTTTATAGTTGTTCCAAGTTGTACATGCCCAGGATTTTAAGACAGAAGCACTGGTTGGAGCCCTTGACTCACTATGAAAGAACTCTGGGACCTTGAGCAAGCCACAGCTTCCCCATGTCTCAGAATTTTTTTTCTGGCAAAATGAAGTTTAGTTGAGGAGCAAAGTGAATTTCAGTGAATATGAAAATTTTGTGCACCAAAGCTCACACGCACGTAAGGTGGCATCATTGAGCAAATGGCTTCGTAAACAACAATTTGGGGAGTAGAGCTTGCTGCAGTGAAGTTGCCCTGCTGCTGGGTGTGGGGTGACTGTTCAGGAAAGGGCTTCCCTCGCCAGTGCTTGTTCGATGATGGATGAAGAGGAGGAAAGAAGGGGAGGAGGAGAAGGCGAAGGGGGACGAGTGGCAGAGGAAGGAGAGGACTTGCTCAGTTCCAAGACTCTTGAAACTGACTGGGGATGGGGCCAAACCAAAGACAGAGCCGTGAATCCATGACATCCACATCCTGGCATTTCAGAGTCCTTCCTTCCTCAACATTCGATTTTACATCCTGCCAGTGCTGCCTGCTGAGTAGCTCTAGCATCTGACTGCGCTTTACCTTGCTTGTAGCTATCTCAGTGCAGCCCTTACCCCCAGCCTTGTCTATTGTGAAAGGCTCCTAATCGGTGTCCCCATTTTCCAGGCCCCGTCTTCTGTGCTGCTTTTTTCTTCCTGCCACCAGTTCACACAGCTGTGGCTCCAATCATCTCCAGGATAAAATGCAAGGACCTTGCAAGCGTGTACAAAGTTCTGGTAATCTGGCCTCTGGTTTACCTTTCCAGATTTCTCTTATTTTTACCCGCCTACAATCCAAACTTCTTGTAGTGTGTTTTGCTCATGATGCTTTTGTTTAAGCTGTACCCTCTGGAATTCCGGAAAAGAAATTCTAGAGTGCTTTTCCCACACTTGTCAGTCTGGAAAATTTCCACACATGGAAAATGTACTTCCATTCGCCTCCTTGATGCCCACTAGACACCTTCAGCCTCTTTCCCATGCTTACTTGCCCATTGGGTCATAAAGTGCTGGGTGTTCTTTTTTCTCACATCCCAGCATATAGCAAGGGCCTGGCATACAGGTCCATAAATATTGGTTGAGTGACTGAAAAGTGCCTTAAACTTCAACTAAGCTGAAGGTTTTCTCTGGGATGTCTGTTTTCTCTAAATGAGTCTTTGGCATTTCCCAAAGGGTCACCATGAGCTTTTCTGGACACTAAGTGATAGGATGGGGTCACCAGTGATGACGTCTTACACTAGAGCTGGCCTAACGGTTGTGAGGTGATGTTGTGGAAACATGGCTGCCCTGGGTGGGCTCTGTGTTTGGGACACACTTGCATTTTTCCAGACAACTTTCATGAGCTAAAGGGCTGTTGGACTCCAGGCCAGTGGGGCTGGGTCACTGCTGAGGTGTCCCACAGTTCAGTGTGGCTGTGGAAGTTCTGGTAGCCAGGCCCCCGGCATTAGCCACAGGGCACAGGGGAGCTATCTTTTACTTAGGACTTTGGGAAGAAGTGACTGAATTGTAAGTAAACCCTGAACATGGAGACTTGTGGTCTGTAAATCAGAACATACTGTTTTTAGATCCCCTGTACAAAGAAATGCTTTAAAAAATGCCACCTCCTCAATCATAGTCCTATATCACTAGAAACTCACAGTAATCAAGCTGCCATTGAGGTGTGGTGGAATAAATACATAATTGAGAGGCAGAAACTTTGAATTTTAGCCTTGACTTTGATGTGGTGATCTGAATACTTCATGGCAGCTACCAGGGGGAGTTATTAATAGTTAAGAACAGATTCCCTGGTTTCATACCCTCACCCCTAAGACTCCGGGGAAATAAGTTTGCAGTGGGTGCCCAGGAGCTCTCCAGGGGAGTGATTCAGATTTGAACCACAGTTTCCTCATCTTTAATATGAGAACAATAATGACAACTTGATTACTCTAGAAGCAGCAGTGTTCAACCTTTTAGCTTCCCTGGGCCACGTTGGAAGAAGAATTGTCTTGGGCCACACATAAAATATACTAATGATAGCTGACGAGCTAAAGAAAAAAAAGGGTTGCAAAAAAAAAAATCATCTCATAATGTTTTAAAAATTTGTGTTGAGCCACATTCAAAACCATCTTGGGCCACATGTTGGACAAGCCTGCTCTCGAGCAAGCTTGTCCAACCTGTGGCCAGTGGACTGCATGCTACCCGGGACAGCTTTGAATGTGGCCCAACAGAAGTTCATAAACTTTCTTAAAACATTCTGAGATTTTTTTTTTTAGCTTATCGCTGTCGTTAGTGTTAGTGTATTTTATGTGGGGCCCAAGACAATTCTTCTTTTTCCAATGTGGCCCAGGGAAGCTGAAAGGGTGGCTACTCCTGTTCTAGGCTATACCACCCACTTTAGAGAAGTTTTGTGAATATTAGATAAGGTAATATCAAGGAGAAAACTTAAAATTTATAAAATGCTACACAGATATTATCTTTTTGATCATATCTGGCACACTGTACTGGAACAAGGTGTCTGTTTATAATAGCACAGTCTTTTTCTATAATAATAATAGTCACTAAGGAAGTTCAAACACCTAGGTGTGATAAAAGTGGAATAGTGTGTTCCTGTCAAGAGTTTTCATGAAATTATTAGGCTCATAAAAATTCTATCCAATACCAGCTATAACTAGTTAGAAAACATGATGGAAAATATCATTTTCACAGTAACAAATGCAAAATGTGTCTAGTAATGTGTAAGACCTTTATGAAAAAAAGCACAAGAAGTACTTTACTAAGATACACAAGAGAAGACAGATGGGGAAACAGCTCATGGTCTTGGGTGGGAAGCTCTGTATTTAAAAAATATTACACTTCCCTTACTTAATAAGTTTAATTCAAGTAGGATTTTTGAATTGGTAACATGATAGAATGATTATCTTTAATATATAAGGGTGCTTTCTAATCAATAAGAATAATAATTCAAGAG
>PVKE010029045.1:0-20520 GCA_004027555.1 Craseonycteris thonglongyai | reverse complement strand
ACAACTTATGCAAAGGCATGTTTATCGACCTGGCGTATGTTCTGAAAGTTTTATAAATATCCTCACCTCTCGTCTGTCCTTTCATTGGTAATATTTGCAACAGCTCCTCTTTTACTGTGAAGTTACTAAATACCATTCTCACCATAACTGCCAACTGTGCGGTGTCTGATATATCTGTTGACTCATCAAATTGCAGAGAAAAGCAGTCCCATATTTCCAAGTCAGTCTTTAAATGAGTTTGCAAGTCTTTTGAAATTGCGTGTATTCTTCTTGTGACTGTGTTAGTCGACAACCGTAGGTCTTGTATCGCCGACATATTCTCACGCTTGTTAGAATATTCCTCAAACAAACAATCGGCAGCAGTCAGAAATGCTTCTTTGAACAATTCACCATCGTGGAAAGGTTTTTTCTTCTTTGCGAGCATGTGAGAAATTTTGAAAGAAGCAATGGTTGCCTTTTTAGATTTTTCCACATGTCTAGTGAAAACAGTCTGTTGAGTAGTTAAACTTAATTTTAGTTGATTTATTTTTTTCTTTCTTACTTCAGATTTAAGTGGATAATTCGTATCAAAAGTGGTATGACTTGTCTGGAAGTGATGTTCAACATTATGTTTTTTCGGCACTGCAATACTACTGCCACACAACAGGTAAACGCATTTACCTTTTAAATTAATGAAACAATATGATTCCTCCCAGTCTGTGTTAAAATTATAGGTTCGTTTTCTCTTATTTGGTCCACTCATTTCAGGACTAAAAAAATAAAAATAAAAATAGTTATAGAACTAGAACATCATATCAAATTGCCACCATAATAATAGATGACCTACCTCGCTTTTAGTTCATTTAAAATCGAATATATCAAAACACTGTGATCCTAGCTAACCGTCACGACCCGATCAGTCCAGCAACCGCAATCAAAACGGCAACTTGGCGTCTCCCGGTGGGGGGAGGAGAGTGTAAAGAGCGCAGCGGCTACACAAGACACGACATGTGCAAAGGCGACAGCTAGGGAAACACTTATACATACGATATCGCACACATACCCACGCATATAATAAACCTGTGTAGATACTCCAACAATATTTTAAAATTCTAACAAATGTATAAAAATAAATTACAGTTTTACTTAGTGTTTATGAAAAACTTCTGATGCAGTCAAATAGTGCCGGGCGCACACAAATCGGGCCGCGGGCACGGGGTTGGGAATCCCTGCTTTAAGGATTAACATGAACCAATTGGTGGTGTTGAATGCGAGAGGCTCTACAGGAGTTTGACAACGCCAGTGTGGACCCAAGTCACAGCCCAGGGGCACGACAATGGCCCAGGCACCATCTTAGGGCGCTGAGGAAAGTGGCACTTATTAACCTTCATTCTGGTTCTGATTTAACAAGGAGCTGATGATGTGTTGCGGGTCATGAAGTCAACTCAGGGAGTCAAGCATGGGATGGCTTTTTTTCCAAGTTGCCTGTGGTAAGCATGACTTGAGAGGAAATAATAACACTTCAAGAAGAAAAACTCTGTTCTCTGAGCCCAGTTTAAGGAAGAGGAACCAGCCCAGTGTTGAAGGAGGAAATGTTTTATTCTACAGCATATCCCCAAAGCAGAGCATTTGAACGCGTTTTGGCCTCCCTGTGTCCAAGTATTGTTTGGCACCATCTTTGTTAGAGCCTCTTGGATACTTAAAAAAGTCCTCAAGCTCTCTTATTCCCGCGGAGCACCATTTCACAGTGGTGTCCGCTGTTTGGGGTTGGATACTCGTGTATTCTGCTTCTCTTTTCCCCTTTGAAAGCAAAAACGAGAACCCTGGGAGCTCAACTTGTTAGGGAAAGCAGAGGGTCGCGGGTGTGGTGGCTGAGGCTGAACAGGAGCACGGCTGCCTTGATGCCTTTGTAGCAGGTTTAGAGCAGAATGAGGGAGGCCCAGGCCTGGAGGCGACGCGGGTCTTCGCCTCCTCCTTTGATCCTCTCGCTCACGGGAAGCCTTGAATCTTGGAGTGTGGCACGAGCCAGTGATGGGGCGTGAGCAGCTGGGGTGGAAGGCGGCCACCAACAGGGGGTGCTCCTCGTGTGGCTAGAAAGGGGCGCTGGAGGGGCGAGCCCAGGGCACCCCCGAAGCACAGGGTGGAGGTGGCCGAATGTTTCTGGTTGTTCTGAGATCCTGGCAGGTACAACTTGACCTCTTCATGACCTAAGATGCTTTCTCCGGAGAAAAGTCGCGTGGTGTGTGGTGGTTTAATGTCGTGGAGAGTCATGTTTGGTTCTGGCAAAGTCTTCCCTTTTGGAAGGAGTATCCAGGTGAGCCCAATGCTGATGGTTCTAAAGTGCTTCTAAGCTTTTCTGTAGTGATTGCATAGTGAATAGTCCTGTGAAAGGGAAGAACTCCAGACATCATCCTCATCATGACACATAATGACGGTAGACTCGGTCTAGTTGGCGTCCCCAACTTTATGGCTCTCTGGCTCCTTCTCCTCCTCTGACACTTAGGAATGTCTCTCTTTGGTTGCTATCTGTGGGGAATACGGACCCTTCCTCCGGCTTCTTCTCCATTCCTCAATCTCGTTTACTGTAAGCCTTGGAGTGTTGGGTTGCTTAAACTGCATGATGTGTACGCAACATACAGTTCCTAGCGAAAGCCTGGGAGGTCTAGATGATGTTTAAGGTGTTATTGAACTCTAAAACTTCCCGAATCCTGTGTCTTATCTCCCGAATGTACATTTATTTTATCCCATAAGAGCAGCAGAACTCTTTTGCACTCTTCACTCAAGGGAGCTTCAGTGTCTTTGACTGTATTTCTTGGGCTTTTCTGTCCCTTAGAGGCTGCGAAGTGCTGCCATGACAATTTTCTAGAGCATAGGTTTTTTGTTTTTCTTAGCTTTAAGGGGATGAAATTTTTACAACATTTTCGCAGTAAGTAAACCCACAGTATACATCTAAGGCAAAGCATTTGGGACGTCCCAGTATTTAAGAGAGCTTGTGAAGCGTGTTCTGCAGTTTTCCGTGTTTCGCTTTTACCCTGCACCAGGTAAGCAATTGCTTTTGCCATCCTTTCATCCTGCCTCCTTCCCTGGGCCCCCGAGGCCTGCAGCCAGACCAACCCCAGCGGTTCTGTGAGTGATCCCCTGGCGGCTGTCAGCGGGGCCCTGGGAGGGGCTGCATTCTCCTTACAATCCAAACAACCAGACTAGAAAAAAATCTCCGAAATGTCTCTGGCCTATAAACAGCATGCTTTCCTTGGGTCACTTCCTGACACCTCCCCGGGCTGTTTGGATTCTTGCAAACATCTCTGTTGGCTTCAGGAAGGGTGGGTTGTGATTGTTTAGTTCTTCAAGGCATTCTGAAGTCTGTCTGAGTGGCCAGCAGTGCCTGACGGAAGCAGGGCCCGAAGGAAAGGCTGGGGATGGAGCGAGGCGGGGAGCAGCACGGATGAGCAGCAAAGTGCAGATCGGGGTGGTCTGGCAGGAGCCCTGACACCTCATTTCCAACAGGCTTATTCAGGCACCGCCATCAAGAGCAGTAGCACGGCCATGCCCAGAACAGCCGGGGACCCACTCTGCACGTCCCCGTTTAGCTCAGACTAGCAACCTGGTAAGAACCACTTACCCAGCTGCCAACGGTATATCCCTTGAAGAGGGACATGAGCAAGCCTTTCTCTTTTGGGGATGGGTGGGGGGCATGCCCCTGGTTTAGAGAATTCCATATGGCTTTGTTGGTGTCAAGAATGGGGCTGATATGAGAGCATATAATGGGTAAGAATGCTTCAATACACCCAACAAACCTGCGAAGGGAGACAGGGCCCTTGGTCTCCTTTCCTTTTTAGAAGGAAGAGCAAAGAACGAAGACTCAACAGCTTGCCTTTCTCTCCTCTGCCCTCCTCACAGGAACACTTATGAATGATGAAGAAGGAACAATTTGCAGGGACACTGGGACAAATGATCAAACTGGAGTCCCCGATTGACACACGGAAGGATGTGACTTTGGGGGTGATTCTTGGAGCAAATACAGATTTGCACATGGTAGTGAGGTGTATGCGTGCACCCTCATATTTCTGCCATGTTGAATTCTGTCCTTGCACAAACACTCCCAGGCTGAAGCCCACCAGGTGTGGGCAATGATAAGCCACACATGAGGTTCCGCATGGCTGATGTTTCAATTGCAACCCATGATTGATAGTAAATTTGTCAATCACCCAGTAGATTCTAAACTCATAAATATGCACTTTTCTACTTTTTCAATGTTTCAATGTGGTCCGTAGTATGGTTGTGATGTGGTATACCAATTGCTGCATCTACAGTAATGGTTAGCAAAACACAGACTGTATTTCTGTGAGTTTACAGTGGAGGTGCCTTTAACATTCAGGGGGCCCACAGGTGTGAAAAGGAGCTTAGACAGTAGCTTGGAATGGCCACCTGATGGCACGAGCAGGTTTTAAATGTTCTTTTCTTCCTCCCTAAACTACTCTGCAGTAGTTGTCACTGTTTCCCGGCTCAGGTTCTGGTCCAGTGGTTCGAAGGACACACACTGTAACCTCGAGGAAGGCTGTTCTTCTACACTTGTACCTGAGGCTGATATTCTTCATGGGGAAGTTGTCAGGTAACTGGTGTCAGATGGTGCTCCTGGGGGCTCGGCGAGCTCTGACCCTAACGTGGAAGCGAGGTACCTTTCCTGAGGTTTAAGTACTGGTTTCCCCAGGCTGGGACATCCCATATAGAGGGAAGAGCAACAACCTGCAGGACCATGTTTCAGCATTGGCCATGTTAGGCCCCCCACCCCTGCCCTGGTGGCACTAACCATCAGGAGGGTGTGTGTGTAAATAGCATCATGATGTTCTCGTCTGTTGCTCATGGGCGAATGTCTGCAGTGAGACTGGTTGAGTCGCCATCACTCCGCACAGCAGTGATTTAGAGGGTCCAGCTCCTACCAGGGAAGCATCGCCGGGGCCCCTCGTCTAGTCCTTGTTGATGAGTAGGGCAAAGAGCGAGTCGACTCTGAGCCCAGCTCAGCTTTACTCACTCAGAAGGAACTGGAAGGTGCATAACAGGTTCCTCTGGGATCAGGAATGGTGGGGGACAAGAGATGGATTCATGCGGAATCTCCTGAGAAGATACACAACTCAGGATCTGGGGACCTCTGGTCTGAGTCACGGTGAGGGAGGCCTTCAGGTTGGTGCGTTGTCATTAGCTTCTCGCCGTCATTAGCAATGCAAACTATGCAATGGAGCTAAAAGGCTAAGCGTGGTGTCAGATTTTGCTGACTTATCAGCGTCATAACATCATACGTGCATAAACCTCATTCTGCCCAGTGTCCTGGCTTGGCTTTGCGTTAGACTATTAATAGAAAGTGATGGCAACATCCACCTATGATTTCCGTTCTTGTCACGTGAGGTTTGCAATTTTTATTGCCATGTAGATAATCGTATTTTTCTTTCACGGTTTGCTTTTGTTTTGATTGCCACTTAAAACACACACACACACACACACACACACACACACCAGTTTGTAGAGGACAAGAGAATCTTTCCCATCTAGGTTAATTCAATTACCATTTGAAAAATCTTCTTTGCAAATAGTGGAAAGAACCCAGGAAATGGAGTCAGTATTCTTGTTTTTATGTCTCAGCTCTGCCACTGTGTGACCTTCAGTGAATCACTTGACGTCACTGACTCTCATCTGTACTCTAGGGATACAAATATGTGTCCACTCCTTCAGAAACGTGTGATGATCAAATGAGATAATGGGTATAAAATCACTTTGTGACTCCTAATGTCAACACTGTGAGGAATCCACTTAAATCTCAGGAGCACTGGTGTAGGTTTTTATTACCAATGCTTTTGAGCTTAGGATATTGGAAGGAGAGTACTTGTTTCTAGATTTTTGCTTTGCAGCCGTGCATAACACACTACGTTCTTGGTTAAGAAACAGGTCTACTCTGTGGCGTCTGTCAGCTCTGAGAAGTAGAACAAAACACACGAATACATGGGTGAGGCCCTAGCTCCATTCCAAAGGGCTGTATGAGCTCACTGACATTTCTCTCCTCTCTCCCGAGAGCATTAGCTCACATCAGAGATCAAAGGTCTCTCCCCTGCTGTCAGCTGTCCATGGAGGAGGAGCAGCTGCCCTGCATCCTGCTGGAGGTCCAGGTCCCTAACTCGGGGCTCCCACGTGCAGTGCACCACCTCCTGTGTGCACTGACTTCTTCTGCTCCTTGTCGCACTGCCTCAGGGAGGTCTGGGGGGTGGGAAACAACCAAGAGCGTTTTGCAAGTCATTAAATGTCTGTCTCTCATCCCCAACCTCATGTTTCCCATCAGAATGAATAAATAAATGCATACATAATCCAAGAGAGATATAAAAATGCAACAGAGAACACATAATACATTCCTCAGAGATATACCTATGTGATAGAACTCTAAAAAACTATGAAAGTATATGATATATGCATGCACATATATATAGAGTATGATAACCACAAAATTCAGGATAGTGTTATTTTTATGGAGGAAACAAAGGACAGAATGAAAAAGAACTACACAGAATAAAAAATGTTGGTAATGTTTTTTAAAATTTTGTGGTGGTTTTGCAGGTGATTGGCTATCACATTGCTTCGTGATTTGCATAGACTTTTTATGCATTCTTCATAGCTGTCAAATATGACACCATGTTAACTTCACAATTTAAACCTATTCTGATTAGTATATAAGAATTTTACTGGAGTATGCTTACTTATCGACACATATGCATTAAATTATCTTCATTTTCAGGAACTCAGGCACAATGGTTTACAAGAAGTATCTTTGTTAGACTTCTTTAAATAATCTTACTTAATCAGTTGACTCTATAGATGTAACATTGTACATAATGAAAACATGAAATTAAATTGAAGACACCACTCCAGCAAATTAAAGAGTTAACTTCGGTTGGCAGTTGGAGGCATACCCCCACATCAAAAACCAAAGTAATTTAAAGTACAGTGGATCAACTTCACGTCTTCCGTGTACGTATATGCACACTGGGCAGGAGGACTTTTTAAGATCACAGCTGTTTTCCGTCTTCATATTGCTGGCACTTGTGATGATATTATCATTTGTAGATTATTCTGTGTGATATGCATAAAATAGATGGACAGTTGTGTGATATTTATTATTCCCAATGTCATTGAGAACAAAATAATTCGTTGGAAAAAAAGAAAGGCATCAGTTAGAAGAAGTAAAGCAAAAGCGCCTGGTCCTGAACTTGATTTGGAATATCAATATGAATTCATGATGGGTTTTATGAGAAGAAACGTTTTCTTCTGGCTCTGTTCACTGAAAAGATCTAGAAATAATTTCCAATCTAGTAACAATTAGCACCTCTAGGGCCCAGAGTGTGGTCTCTAAATATCGGTCCCTCTAAAGCAGGGGTGTCCAAACTTGTGGCTTCCCTGGGCCATATTGAAAGGAGAAGTGTCTTGGGCCACACATATAATACACTAAGACTAATAATAGCTGCTGAGCTAAAAAAAGCAAAGGATAATCACAGAAAACTTTCATAATGTTTTAAGAAAGTTTACGCATTTGTGTTGGACCTCATTCAAAACCATCCTGGGCCGCAGACTGTGGGATGGACAAGCTTGCACTAAAAGGAACCAGAGATCCTTGAAGCAAAAGCTGGTCCCAGGTGGGGAGACAGTAAACAAGGTGAGCTGTCAACACCAATGCCTATAATCACGATGTCAAAGGAACTACGGTGCTGGCTTGAAGGAGCTCCACCAGAGAGCCATCAATACTGATCATGTCTGCAATGGGCTGATGCACACTAAATGTGCTTATATCAATGGTTTGTGATGACGCGAAAACACCAACCAATCATGAATTGGTCACCATTGTAAAATGTTAGTAAGCCTAACTTTTATTTCAAAAAATAGTAAATAACCAAAGGAATCAAACACTTATTCTGCCTTCCCAATGAAAATTGTACACTGGGTATCTTAATTATAGATGAGGAGGAAAAAAAGTTATTAAAGTTTAACAAAATCATGGAATGATGAGATGAGACTGTTACCAGTGGTCAAGCCCGAATGAATGGATCTAGGCATTGCTTAATGGTGGCTGCCACGTCACGTGGAAAAAGGCAACCAGATACGTGACGTCTGAAGGAAGAAAACGTCATTGGCTATGAAGTAGTCTTAGAAAAAAAAAAGAAGAAAAAAAACAAATCAAAGCTGAATTTCATTAATGCTCTTTATGCAACTCTCAGGAAATTCTGGGGACAAACTCACTTACGTCACCATTAGAGTACAGTAGACAAAATCCACTGTGTGAAAGCTCTCCAGAAGAAAGGAGTTGATTGAGTCAACAAATGCAGTGACTGGAAAATAGACCGAGTGTGTATATACATGCCCAGGGAATCCGTAGAATGAAAATACTTAAAAGACATACGGAACAAACACGATGTTTGGACCACATTTGGACCCTCATTCAAAGAAACTTAAAAATAATTGTGATACGTTTGAGACGATTGGAAATTTGAAGACCAATTACGTATTCATATTCATTAAAACATGAAAAAGAGACATTTTAACCTAACATTATTAAGGGCTTATTGTTAAAATATGTGATACTAGCATTGTGGTTACATTGAGAAAGAAGACGCTGGTGTTTCGGAGAGTCGTACTTGCACCCAGTTCTCTCTCGGGAGGATGGCCTCCGTGCCTTGGAGACACACTGCCATCACAGTCACTGCTCACAAGTCTGGGACAGGTAGCTGGGCTCTGGCTGAGCGATTCTTTCCAGTTAGAATTGCATATAGGGGTGTCACCCCGCTGTCAGCTGATCTAGAATGGCCGTGGAGGGGACAAGTAGGATGACCACGTGTCCTGCCGCAGGCTTGCTCAAACACGCTCTCATGTGATGGTGGAGTGTGGGCGTGACCCTGGTTACCTAGCAACTTTCAAGCCAGCCTCTGTTTGTGTCACACTTACTAGCATCCTATTGGCCGAGGCAGGTCACATGATGATCCCAGAGCCTTATCAAAATGTACCAGGAAGCACCCCTGGAGGGGTGTGACACAGAGGGAGAAAGGGCACTCTTTTTGTGATCTGCCACCGTGTCACACTAGTGAGTGGTTAGACATTTACATGTGCCAAGTGTAAGGGCGTATGACAATTTCAACCTACTAATTTGAAACTTTCCTTTTTCTTTTCTTCTTTCTTCCTCCCCTTCTTTTCAGGAACTTACTTAAAAATAGTCATTAAACTTCTACTCGGGCCAGGTGCTATGCTAGGTCCTGGTGGTAAAAGGGTGATCAGAACAGCGGCTTGGCTCTACACCAGTCACAGTCTGTCATTTCAAGCTCAAAGCCACGACACAGGCAAGAAACCCTGTTGTGGCTTAGAGCTGTCAAGTACTTTCCCATGACATTTAAATAATATTCTTTCTCCTCTCTAACAACAGAAATTCAGCGCAACCACTATATGTGAATCCAAACCTCCAATTATCCTGTACTTCCAAATCTCTACATTTCAAGCCGTGAATCTAAGATCTGAAATTAATTTTTCCAGCCAAGCCTCTGCAGATGACAGAGTGTGCCCCTGTTGCACAATCCACGCACACGGTGAGGTAGTTTACACTCAACACTCCAGAGAGGTGTGGCTGCTGGTGTTGATGGTCCTGCCAGCGCAGGAACAGGGCGCACTGGCCGGCCTCATTTACGCCGCTTCACTCTGAGCTGGTTTGCCATCTTCCACTTGTCTTGCCCAAGACATCTTGTTTTGTGCCATTTTTTCTCATGAGTGTGGCGTGTACCCTGTGGTGGTACATGTCAGATGTGAGCACTCTACCTTTATACCCAGGTTTGCCCTCTTCATTCAATGCCAAACTTATTTAAAGTCCTGAAAGCATTGTCTGGACTTTGGGGGAACTTGAGAGAACAAAGCCTGGGACAGCTACACACAGTGGAGCTTATTCTTCTGAAAGGAAGCCGGGCCCCTGCTAATTCCAAAAAAGCATCTCATTAGAATAAACAGCCCCTTTATCACAAACAAAGCCATTCCTCTGGTTTGCTTCCCACCACGTCCCACGTGTCTGTCCAGCCGTTGCCAGGAGTATCAACGGTCTTGCTTGATGGAGGAAGCCTAGCCCGTTGCAAAGGCCCGGGGACGACGAGTCTCCTCGCGATCTTTGCTTTAAACTGGATTGTATTCCTGGCGTCCTGTGAAGAATGCAGGCTTTGTGGCCACCTTGGGCGCCGTCTGTTGTGTACCAGGGCGATTTCCAAGAAGACAGACAGTCGTTCGGGCTGGAGCCTCCAGCTGGCTTCTTCCACAGTCTCCTTGTGGAGAAAAAAAAGAGACATACACCGAAACAAACGTGAAGGCGACGGAGGGCGAAGCTAGACATATGCATTGGGCCTGAAGGGCAGCAGGTCTGCTCGCTGTTCTCGAGGAGCTTCTGCCCCGGCACCTCGCGCGGGTGAGCTCCTTAACCCTTCACTCTGCAGAGCGTGGTTGGCACCGTGGATGTCACTGGTGTCATTTTGAATCTACAGCTATTTGTGGTGCCCAGAAAGTGCTCCCAATGGGCCCAGAGGGTGATACGGGAGTTCGGTCATGAGCATCTTTGAGCCGCATTCACGTGCTGTATTGCAAAGCAGAGGAGCGACGTTCTAGCTTTCCTGGTTCGAGGCTGAGCTTCGGAGCGTAGGGGTGGGTTCGCATCCGGGCTTGGCAGCTTTCTCGTTCTGTGCCCACTGTGAGGCCGCTCAGCACTGGGTCTCTGCCCCCCGTCTGCAGGACGCAAGCAGCATTCCTGGTCCCTGGGTCACACCGGGCTTGTGAGGTTAGTGGCGTACTGCATGGCAGGGGTGCTGAATGTCAATATTAAAAATATTGACAATGAGGAGGATGAGGATGGCAATGAAGGGAGGGTGTGGATGAAGATGGGGAGGAGGAGGGGATGCCTGCAAAGTCGTGTGACTTGGGGCAGTAGCCCCGCCCCGCATCCAAGGTACATGGAACCTCTAGGATTCTCTTGTTCTGCTGTTTGGATCTTTAGCTATGGAAGGCTAGCAGCCACGTCTGTCTCTGCAACTTGCCCGGTTGGGAGGCTCCCAGTGACCTCCTGGTGAACGCTTCTCTAACCCCAGCTCAGCAGCCTGTCGGCACAGGGTCTGGGTGGCACGTGCACAGTCCTCTCTGCGCTGAATTGCCCCCCACCCCCAGCCCCCCACTGCTCTCTTCTGATACCTTTTCGTGTTTCGTCTCCATGACTTGGATGGGGTCTTACCCTTGGGACTGCAAGTCCATCGGGACACGTGGGTACGTGTGCCCTCCGAACCTGTCGAAAACTCGCCCGCCGATCACTGGAGCTCTGTCCTGGTTGGGGTTCCCACTGGCTATCGTACTGCACTGAGGTGGACGGGCTCTGCCCTCGATGGCCCACAGGCTAAATCGGACCCTCGGCCTGTTTTCGTGAATAACGTTGACCAGAACCTGCGCAGGCCCGTCTGACACCAGGATGGCTGCCCCTCCTACGACAGTAGGGTCCGGCGCTCACAACAGAGGCCTTGTGGCCCACGGAGCCAGAAATCCGTACCGGACGGGCCTCTGCAGATTAAGTCTGCCCGCCCCCGGTTTAGAAAGGGGGTCACGGTCGGGTATCTCTTTTAGCTTTCAGGAACTTGCGTGTTTATTATTCATGTAATGTGGGGAAAGTCGTTTTTGGGAAATGAGATGTTCTTGCCTCGACCTCCCAAATTTCAGCTTAGGCAGTGGAATTATTGCCTCTCTGCCTGCCCCCCCATTGCCCCCCCAACCCCCTCCACCAGATAGAAATGTGGAAGCCTGAGTATGCTCAGAACAGAACAGTGTTCTGTGGGGACATTTTTTCCAAAAGCATTCATGACACCCACTTCCGAGTTGCTTTGCTCAATGTACTAAGCCACTAGGGTGAGTTCATAAAGGCTACTTGAAGAATGATGTCACCAGCAGCCAGGTCTGGCTGTCCCTGGAACCATGCATCTGTGTTCAAGGGGCAGAAGAGAAATAAGGCTCAGCACAGAGGTAGGTCCGATACTAAGAGAACGTGCAAAGTGCGAGATTAAGAAGACCACATACGGACCATGGGAGACACAAGAAGGATCAGAAGAAAACACGCGCAAGAGTAGACAGAAACCTGCTGGAACGTGGCCCTAAGCCTCAGCCGCCTCCGTAAAATGATTTCCTGCGTCCCTTCGTCCTGACAGTCCTGTGAGGACACAAAGGACGTGATGACGGCGTGAAGAGGCGCGGCCTGAACGCGCGTGGGGGGCAGTGACGAGAGGAGGCGGGAGGGCCACGTGCAAACACCGCATGTAGCCTGTTCTGTTCTAAGGAGCCCTGGGCACGGAATGCCAGTCCACGGGGGCCACAAAGCCCACCCACGGACCAGGCACCAGACTGAGGGTCAGTGACATGTGGCTACAGGCGGAGCTTGTGAAACAAATGTTTAAAAGTTGGTTTTGTGGGTGGAAGACTTCGGTGACAGGAGAGTGAGAGGGTTCTGCGTGGCGAGAGGAACTAGAAGCCACTACGTAGGAACTGAAGGTGTGCGATGAGGAGGACGCGGAGGCAGTGAACCTAAGACCTCAGTTTACCTGAGAGAACAGAGATGAGTGCAGCGGGGGAGAGGGCGCTGTCGGGATGACAGGAGCAGATTTGAGGTCCCACACGTCATTGTGTGAACAGGACCGTCAGGGTCCCACAGGCTCCGCTCTCTCCTCTGTGTGAAGGGTCTGGTGGGAGGCCACAGAGACTTGATGAGATTGTAGGGGCGCTTCCAGCTCCGAGACGCTCGTGCTCTATGTCTGCGTTTCACTCGCTGCCTCAAGTCTTTTTGTGCTCGCTCGCTCTCTCCTATGTCTATTAATTATCTAGTATCGATCTATCTCCCTATCATCTATCTATCATATGTCCAGTCGATCTCATCTGTCTATTGTCTGTCGACTGTCTTGAAATATGCTGCCGTTGATTGTTTTGCCTTACCAGGAATAAAGTGCAGTGTTTCTGTGATTTGAAAATGCCTGTTGCTCTTAAGAATTCCAACCGGTCCACATAGACGTTGGGGGTTGGGAAAATTCTGATTGTATGAGTTCTGTTTTTCACTTTATTGTTGCGAGTGAATACACCAAATGGGAAAGAAAAACATTCTATGAAGTCACAAATAAAATCCAATAAAACGTTGGGCATTCTTAAGAAAGTTATACTTGGAAAGTCACAGAACCTTGTGTTGTGATTAAGCTGCTTCTGGGAGAGATGGGGGCTAGAGCCCAAACAAGCAGACAGAAGAACAACAGGAAGGCTGTCGTGTTATAATGCAAGCACCGTGTCTGCCTCAGCTCCTGTGATTCTCACGCTGACCCCGGGCTCTGCACTGTCACCTTCCCCCATGGGAGGAGCTTTGTCTCGGGGCAGCTAATTAACCTGCTGGAGGAAGAGGGGAGGTGACAGGCGAGCAGGCAGGTGGCCCCACAGTGCCTGCTCTTGTCACTGTGCTACCCCACCCCATCTCGTCATCATTGCGGTGCACGGCGACTTAAGTGTGATGACACCCTCGTGTTGGAGTGGGGCTGGTGTGGCAAGTCAAGACTCGACCCCAGCTGCCGCCAGCCCTCCTCACCCACTCTGCTGCTTCCAAGAAGCATGAACTTGGAGAACTGACCCAGGTCCATCTTCCCACTGGTCACACGCAGACACAACGATGCATCTCGGAGGGTTGGTGTGAGGTCTGAAGGAGTCACACGTGCTGGTCGTCTGGCACATCGTGGGAGCCCGGGTGAGGGTCTTCTGCTCTCTTCATCTAATGCCCGAGTGTGCAGCTGTCTCCTAGGGGACGTGGTGGGGATGGAGGAGGCTCAGGCACAGGCATCGGTTGAAAAGGGAAGGGGAAGCGTCACGCATCAGGGACACAGCGCTTTGTCGGTGCTTCCAGGTCTCAGGAGCTACGGCGCCTGGGGCGGGTGGGGGTGGTAAGAAAGGGACGTTCCTGGACCTGCGTCTATGGCTGTGCAAAGCAGGTCACAAGGGGAGCAGCGTGAGGGATGCATGAGGGCTTGGGAGGGTGAGATCGGGTTTGGGACAATGTCAGGACTCGCCAGACTGAAGCCGTGGTCAGGTGTTCAAGAGGGCGGCATGACATGGGTGAGCAGTCTGTCTAGCGATACATTGTAGGACAGAGCGTGATGGGCGATGCAAGGCGGTCTTTGTGACAACCCCCGAGGCAGCGTGTGGGAATCTGTCAACCACAGACCTGAAAGGCAAGCGCCGGACCAGACGCAGATGCGGAGGTTCACGACCGGGGCCGGGGAACGGGACAGCCCCGCGGCTGTGACAGCGCAGCCGGCAGGCCAGCGGGTCCTGGTGGCTTGGGAGGAAGAACGGAGCTGCTTCTGTGCATTAACTCTGAAAGTCTTTAAGGAGTCTTCGAATGCCACTCAAAAGTCTAACCTTGCCCGTCTTTCGGTTGGTTCCTGGGGTCCTGAGAACACACTTCGGAATTAGATCCAGGGGCTGGGAAGGAGGCAAGCATTTCTAAAATAACTCTTCTCAGCGCTTTAAAGCATCAGAATGTGCGGTGCTTTGTTGGCCTGCCTGGAATAACAGGAAACGTTCTCTTTCTGGTGTATACACATATGTGCTCTCTATTGTTGCTAACAAATCAGTCCGGGCTTGAGCAGCTGGAAGCAACACGTCTCTATTACGTCACACTGTCGGTGGCTCAAGAATCTGGGAGCAGCTCAGTGGGATGGTCCTGGCTTCAGGGTGTCTCAGGGTGCTTCCATCAAGGTGACAGCCTGCGTACAGGCCTCTCAAGGCTCCAAGGGGCAGACCTGTTCTTAGCCTCACCTGGCAGGGCTTCCCTACAGGGCTGCCCCCAGTGTGGCAGCAGTGCCCATAAGAGAGGGCCAGGGAAAGCGACAGAATGGAAGCCACCACCTCTGATCTCAGAAGGGGCATCCATCTCTTCTGCCATGTCCTGTTAGAAGTACACCCGCAGTCCAGCCCATCCCCAAGGGGCAGGGTGACACAAGGGCCAGGAGGTGGGGACCATTGGGGCCATCTGCTTTCAGCATAAGGGTTCCATTTTTCCTTCCCAGCTGAGCTTGAAACAACTTGCCTACATCGTCATCATTCAAGCCTTCCCCAAGCACCATATGTTAAGGTCCTACTGTGTGCCAAGCCGGACTACACCAGAGTTTGTCCTCCACGTCACTGCCGTAGGAGTGTGAACTCACCACAGGAGAGGTCAGGTCAAGTGCAAAGCACTACCTTACACGGTTTCCTGTGTAAGGGGAGAAAATAGTTCTTGGATTTTACACCAAGAAGGATGACAACGTGGTCCAAGGATCGTCCCTACAGATATTATTACTGATGGTTTCACTTTCCTTCCAGAAACTTTGTCTGAAAGATGTGGACTCACTCAGGAGGGCCGGTGCTGTTTGCTTAGACAGGGCTTCCTCTTCTGAAAATCATTAGCCACTTTATGGAGTTGCCTCCTAACTTGGTTCAAGGGTCCTGAGTGGAGAATAATTTTAATCAAATCACTTGCTCCTATCAGTTTTAGAAATATTTTCAAATACCTACAGAATATCTGATGTCTTCAGTCACACACGTTTACATGTGTTTTGTTTTTGCTTCAAGCACATTCATATGTTTTAGTGACACTTGCATGCCTTTTGGTTTTCTTTAACCGAGAAGGCATTTGAGATAGGGAGTCTTCACATTGGTTTAACCTTTAGGAGGTTAGAGAAAGAATAAGTGATACTCTAAAAACAATACCTTTTAAAAGTCTAAAAAGAAATGCAAGCCTGAAAGGAAGAATGCATATTATTATCAAGGTCTTATCAAATGAAGCTTGAGTCAAAATCATCTTCCCAGTTGACAGAGACTCCTGGAAGAGCCGTGTTTTGCTTATGCACATCCTTCTCAGGTGAGATGACTCTTCATTACTAACTACGGATACACAGAATAAATTTCCCTCAGGGACGGTCACCCCTAATACCCAGGACTCACCTGATCGAGAACCTCTCCTCCTTTTGTGTTGAAACAGCTGATTGTGCAGAGACATCACCCCAATAACCTTTCATTGCTCTTTCCCCATCTGTGGCGATCAGTCACCCTGCTTCTTTGTTTATTAAATGGGGATATTTGTTCAGTTTTAGCCATTCAGTCACCACAGGAATACTAAGGTAGGAGCACGTTTGAACTTGCGGAGCCCTTTTAGATCCCCAAATAAGCCATATTTTGTATTATAAAGGCATGGTATTTTCCTGTCTAATTTAAAACTTTTACCTTAATGAGAAATTGGTTTTGCATAGCCTGGCCGGACCCTGAGTTTATTTTCCTGCTCTCAGAGTTGTACTCAAGAGAGCAGACAGCCTAGCGTGTGTTCTCATTCCATCACAGAAAGAGAGTTGCTGTATCTTTTCTTCTGAAGCCCACGGGGGGATTACACAGAGGACCCACTGGGCTGTGGTAAGGACAGCTGCAAGTAAGTCGATACGGTGTGGGCCCCGGGCTGGCGCAGGCCTGGGCCTCACCGACAGACTGACTCTGGCAAGATTGGCCCTGGCTCTGGAAGGCCCTGGGCAGCCGGGACAAATGCTTTAGGAGACAACTGGCTTGAAAGGCTAGACTTGCAAACGGCCAGCTGTGAGGGCCATTCGTGAGAAACGCTCCGCGTTGGGGCGGGGGTCCGGGACAGCTGTTGCCAGGGGCTCAGCTTTCCAACCACAGCCAATTGCTGGCTCCAGGACGGAATTGTGATCATATATGGACTTCTTGAAATTTCAGCTGCTGACTTGGGGTATAAATTTGGACACCAGCCTGAAGGTCTCCTGTCATTTCAGGCTTCATCAGCTAAAAGCAAAGCATATCCAATAAGCCTTTAGTCCCATCGGAGGTACCAGCCCTCATATTTAATCAGGTAACGTCCACAGCACGCGTGCAACACCTAGTATTCAACAGGTTCTAACACTGTGTTTGTGAACTGGAAGAATAATGGAGTAAAAAGGGTGTTGCCTCCTGTCCTTGAAGAGGTTACATAAGGGCAATAAGAAAACAAGGCACACACACACACACACACACACACACACACACACACACACACTCCAACTTTGGTGAAACTGTGAGCTATTAAGTAACCTAAACCACAATACACACAGGTGTGCTCTGAAGGTCAAGGATGGACCCAGGGGTATGTGAAGCAAGGGCCCGTAAGTGCAGGTCGCTGGCTCAGCAGAGTCCTCAAGGCATAAGGAGCACTCGGATAGGCAAGTCAGCATCCTTCTCAGGGAAGAAGGTGCTTCCCCAAACTCGCGGCATAAAGGAAAATGAGGGAAGATGGGAATGAATGAGAAATCACAGCAATGGCCATATTTTCAGGAAAGGGCTTGTTGTGGATCTCAGTTGTGTGGGGAGAACTCATGAGGTGTCACTAAGGGAATTCCAAATGGCCTGTCACAGAATCTGTCACATGACTCTTGTATAATGAATCACTGGTCTGGGGGAAGGCAATTGAAAATTAGAATACAACATATTTTGGTGCGAAGATATCATAAGAAAAAAAGGGGAGGGTGCAAATGGAAAAACAAATGGCAGATAAAAAATAAGCTATTGTCATAAGGCAGGTTAAAATTACGAACAAAAACACCCATGGATTTAAAAACAAAAGCAAAACAAAACCGAAAGATTCCAATCAAGAACCTCTGTAAAACTGGAATAGAAAGCAGGGATACAAGAGCTGAGGGAAGAAATGAGGATGTGCCAGAGGGAGGTAAGCATGAACTGTGAGAGCTTTAAGAAAGAAGTGAAAAGAAAAATGAAGCTATCACTACTGTAATAAAGATTTTATTGGAAGCAGCACAAATATTATGCAATGTTAAAAAATATAGTAAAACACAATAAAGACAGGGTTGGAAGATGCATGATATTCAACCTATGAATAACTGGAGTCCCTAAAGGAGTAAACCAAAAACAACAGAATAGAAAAAATATTTAAAGATATAATGCAAGAAAATAGTCCATAATTTAAACACACAAAGAAAACCACATCTACAGACTGAAAGAACAAGTGACAGTCTGGGAAACACTGACATAAATTTATATCTTAGATATATTCTATTAACTTTATCGGACTTAAAGAAAATAAATTAGGTTCTTTGGGAACCTAAGCAAAAATATCTTCAAGAATAAAAACATTCACATGGACTCGGACACATCACTAGCAACATTGAGTGCTATGTAGAGAAGAGTGCATTCAAGAGATATAGTCAAAATGAAGAAAATCAGAAATGCTCAAAACAAGTAAATTCCTAGAAAATGCAACAGAAATAAATCCAGAGATCATGATTTTATATCAGACTTTGGGGCAAAAAGTATTAAACAATCGTAGAATACATTGGTATGAAGATATCACAGAATACTTGTATCCCAAAGAAAGTATAAATATTTAAAAAAGTAAAATAAATACATAAATAAATACAACTGTAAACAGAAATACAAGGAGTAGTGAACAAATTAATTACTATAGGGATATTATTCTTTCAATTCATCACAGATCAAGAAGACAAAAAAATAACATATTTACAAAGGCATATGTAATTGAGATAACTCAATGTTGTACCCTTAAAATAGAATTTATATTCATTTTAAATGCCGCTAAGATGTTTACAAACTTTCAACAAAGAAAATCACATTAATTTTCGAAGAGTGGAAATAGTAGGTCACATTCTCTGATCATAATGAAACCAATTAGATAGTAAAAACAAAACATCCTTATCCTTTAGAAATGAAGAATAAAATAGTGATAAAAGCATGATGATGATAACAAAATATATCTCTTCTATGCTACTATAGAAGGAAAAAGAAAACTGAAACAAGAGGGCTCTAAATAAGGATGAATTCTACATAGATATGAAAGGCCAAAAAACTGCAGATGACTAATATTCATAGTTTAAATAAGTGCATTAACTTCAGAGGAAGATAAAAATGAAGTGGATGATGAATGCAACTCAAGTAGAAAAATAGTAAAATAAAGGAGATAAAGATAAAAGTGGTATTGTTGCATGAGAAAACAAAAGCTGATAGAAGTAATAAATAAATTTAAAATCTAGATCTTTGAAATATAGTAAAAAGTAAAAATGCAGATGTACTGTTGGCAAACCTAGTGAAGATAAAGAATGAGAAAGCACAAATGCATCAAATAATAGTTAATAATCATAGGTAAGAAGAAATTAAAGAATCATAATGAATTACTGAAGTTACTTCCACGTAAATGATTTCAGGCCCTGAACCAGATGATTTACCAAAACTGATGCTACAAGGAAAACGTGTGAAGAAATGAGCTATTGTAGGTAAACTACAGAAAGTTGTCAAGAATGGTCTTTTGAAAAAAGCAGCAGGTCCAGATTATTTCACAGGGAAGTTCTACCAAGCACTTTAGAAATATGTAATTCCAACATTACTGAGGTCTTCTAGAGTGCATAAAAGAGAAAATGAGGCAACTTCTAAAGTCTTTGTGTGTGCTGAGCAATAGAGTGCCAAGCTTAATGCAACAGGTGGCCAGAAGAAAACTATAGATGCGAGAATGTTTATAGATGAGCCATACTAGGACTACAGTCCAGCAGCGCTATAACAAACTAAACAAAAGAGAGTTATTTCAGGAATTCAAAGGCAGTTTAAAATAAAAATGATTTCAATGTGCCATTTTAATAGGTTTTAAGAAAAAAATATCATTTTCAAATGTGCCCCAAAGACTTTTGCTAGTATTCAATGTATATTCTTAATTTAAAAAAAGGAAGAAAGAAAGAAGTTTTTATACCACCTCATACATTTCATCTCAGAAGGCAGCAGCGTGTGGTCAGATATACATTCCATTAAACTGAGGAGCAGTTAAAGAGTGCCTGTACCCATCATCACTGTAATTAGCATGTTTCAAAGGTGCTCGCCAAAGATACATGACGAGCTGGGGTGTGTGAGTGCATGCTAAGAGGTATAACAGCTGCAAAGCAGAGACAAAAGTATGTTATGTGCACAAGATAGGAGAACCAATGGAAAAACTATAGATAAGAGTGTTGGGTACAAAATTAATATTCCAGGATCAGCAGTCTCTTCCGCGATATACAGATATAGTGGAAGAAGAGGCCTCACTTGTAATAGTGACCAAAAAGATACTCAAAAAGTACATGAGTATCATTTTAAGAAGATTCACACATGATCTACATGAAAAATATTTTAAAACTACTTAAAAGACACAAAATTAGTTTTGTACCTATGGACATTTATTTATTCTGTTTTAAATAGGAAGACTCACTATCATAAAGCATTAGTTCCTTCTAAGTTAATATATAAAAAAATGAGATTTAAATAAAATTACTGATGAATTCTTTTCTTTTAGAGCCAGATAAGTTGATTTTAAGGCTTCTATGGAAAAGCAAACACACAAATTTAGCCTGAGAATTCTGAAATAGGAGCATACAGAGGGAGCACACTTCCTATATTTAAAATAATATGTTC